>MU716011.1:67446-95111 GCA_026770625.1 Nicotiana glauca | reverse complement strand
CATTTGGCTAAAGATAGAAATTTGAAGGTTTTTGAGAAATTTGATCGAAAGTAAACTTTTTGATATCGGGGTTGGATTCCAATTCCAGAAGTTGGAGTAGGTCCGTAATGTCAAATATGACTTGTGTGCAAAATTTGAGGTCAATCAGGCGAGATTAGATAGGTTTAAGCGTCAAAAGTAAAAGTTTAAAATTTTAAAGTTCATTAATCTTGATTTGGAGAGCGATCTATGGTTTTAGCGTTATTTGACGTGATTTGAGGCTTCGAGCAGGTCCATATTATGTTATGGGACTGAAAGGTGTGATTGGACGGGGTCCCAAGGGCCTCGGGTGTATTTCGGACGTGTGGGAGGAGTTGGAAGAACACAAGATTTTCTGGTGTTCTTGGCACCAGTTGCTGGTCTCGCAAGTGCGAACCTCACATTTGCGATGAAAGCTTCGCAATTGCGAAGAAGCCTAGCCTGGTCTTGGATCGCATTTGCCATAAAGGCGGTCGCATTTGCGAGCGTGACAACGTTTGTATTTGCGATTTCTTGGTCGCATTTTCGACCTAGGCAGTAGACGCCTAGGGTTTGCATTTGCGATGATTGTGTCTCATTTGCAAACCAGGTGTCGCAAATGCGACATCTGAGGCCTGTGCATAGCTATTAATTTCGAGACATAGACCATTTAGCCCATTTCCTATCATCTCTTGGGCAATTTTTGGAGCTTTTGGAAGAAGATTTTCACCTAGCACTTTGAGGTAAGTAATTTCTACACAACATGAGTTTAATACATAGATTATGGCAAGATTAACATGTAAAAAAATTGGTGAAATCTAGGTTTTGGATAAAAATGAGATTTGACCACGAAAACTGTTATGGAATGGAGTAGAAATCATATATTCTTGATCCTTAAGTTACGGGTAACAACTTCCTTCAAAAAAATTCGGAATCCAACCATGTGGGCCCGGGGATGAATTTTAAGAACTTTGCATTTAGGATTGGAATTAGTTTAATAATTAGAATATGAACTTTTGAGCATGTATTGATTAGTTCTTACCCCATTTGAATAGTTTTTGGATCGCTCGGCTCCGATTTGGAGGTATGAGCGCGTTCTTAAATTGGGATATAGGCTTCGGAGCAAGGTGAGTCTCCTTTCTAACCTCGTAAGAGAAAATTATCCCCAAAGATGAATTAATTGGATATGTGTTTCTATCTGTGGGGGCTACGTACACACGAGGTGACGAGAGTCCGTGCGTAGCTACTATTATGCTTAAGTCCAGGTAGTCTAGGACCCAAAAGCATGCTTACTTGAAATATTTGATATCTCGTTGCCAATTTAAAAGTGCTTAAAACATATCGAATGTATAAATGAATATCCAAAAGACTAGTCATTGTTCCCTTGATTTTTAAAAGAGAAATTTGCCTTTTTCTTGGATAATTGCTCCTTGATGAACTCTTGATTGACTATTTGAAAGTATTTATATAATGTGGAGCGGATCGAATGCCTCGATAGATTAAATAGATGCATCTATGGTTCGCGTCATTCGACCCTCTAGCAGTGCACTGTTTAAATATTGTTGGATTAGATAGTACGTCCTCGGCATAATTTGCGCATGCTTGTATTGCTTGCCTTTAAATTTGTTGAAGTTGATATTGTTTCTTCCTGGCTTGAGAATATATGTATAAATGATGAAAAGGAATTTGGGAATTTCCTATAAAAGAAAGAATTATTTGCTTGCTTCATTCTATTGAATTATAATCATGTTTATAAAAATTCTCGATTTATTATATTATTGACGTATCATTACTGGACCACTAGTAAGTATCGAAGTCGACCTCGTCTCTACTTCTTCGAGATTAGTCGGGATACTTACTGAGTACACATTATTTTCGTACTCATGCTACACTTTGTTGTGCATTTTTGTTGCACATGCACATGCATTTCTAGTGGCTTATTGGACGTAGCAGCATGGATGATACAGGGACTTAGTGAGCTGCATTTCTCGAGGCGACCCACAGCCAGTATAGTCTCTATCAGTGTATTGTATTTACTTTCTTTCCAATTTATATTCCGGATATTTGTTGCACTTTATTCGATTCCTTAGTAATTGCTCATGCACTTGTGACACCAAGTTCTGGGATATTTAATAATAAAAGTTGTAAATATTTTTATTTATTCAATGATGATTACCTTTTTACTAGTTAAATTAAAGGAAATTATGGTTCCTAAAATATTAAAATGAGAGTTTAATTAATTAGTCAATGTTGGCTTGCGTGACCGAGGTATCCGGTGCCATCACGGCCTTTGATGGATTTTAGGTCGTGACAACATGGTATCTGAGCACTAGGTTACCTTAGGTCTCACGAGTCATGAGCAAGTCTAGTAGAGTCTCGCGAATCGGTACAGAGACGTCTGTACCTATCTTCAAGAGGCTACAGGGCTGTTAGGAGCACTTCCCTTCTTGATTCCTCATCGTGCGATTTGGTTCACTTTGAGATTTATTCCTTCATTTTCTTTCCATTTAATCTTATTCGATATGAAGCGCTGGTCATGAATCGGCGAGTGAGTAATTGTAATGGTACTACGAACGTGGTGCGGGATCTTTCTCCCATGAGTGGATGTTTGAGCTATTATCGTCGCTTGTGGATAGATATTCTGTCATTTCGTTATGCGTAGTTTGCTATAATGCTTATGAACGGTTATCACGCAGTATTGATTAGAGGGTGGAATGTTTGCCTATGTGTTAGGGCAGTGAATGACCTGAGAGGAGTGTTACTAAGTGAATGATTCAGAGATCCAGTATCTTATTTCCGACGGAGGAAAGGCAATCGGGCTAAGAATGTTTATGTTAGGTTGATAGAGTAACGAGACTCGGTATTTGCGAGCATGGTGGAATTTTTATCTGTGATGAGGTGTCGGTGTCCTTGTCGAATGTACGATGTTCGTCGGTGTTATGATCTTCTACAATTCACCTTTGGAGCAGGATATTATGAGGCCTCATTGGAGAAGAGGTTGTCAGAGATCGTGAGGCGCGGTGGTTCAGGATTGAATTAGTGTTTCTAATGTCAACGGCTCGGGAAGGATGATCTTCGGAAAGGTTCAGAGTTAATAGCGGATTGTTGGTTCAAGTGCTACTGAGATAGGTTTTGATCTAAGGCATCAGCTGAGCAGCAAAGGATGAGGAAGGACATGCTGAAAGTGTTATGCGGTGGTTAAATTTCTAGAAAGCTGGGTGTAAGAAGCGGAAGTCGAGTAGTTTCTTAACGAAGAAGGGTTTGGCCAAAGTAGGAGAGTGGAAGAAT
Source organism: Nicotiana glauca (assembly GCA_026770625.1). Classification (NCBI taxonomy): domain Eukaryota; kingdom Viridiplantae; phylum Streptophyta; class Magnoliopsida; order Solanales; family Solanaceae; genus Nicotiana; species Nicotiana glauca. The sequence goes on along the minus strand of MU716011.1, from coordinate 91,826 downwards.
AGCGAATGGGTCTGTGGTAGGATGACTACACACCCAAAGAAAAAGTCTAGAGTGAGTTGGGATTCAGGTTGGACAGTGACTGGGTTTACGAAATTGACTTGAAATATCGGCTATTAAACAGCGGGAGATTTGATACAACAGGAAGGAGTTGCTTGATATGAAGAAGGATACAACATGACTTTGAATTGGAAGATATTATCGCACATTTAGATGATGTGCACAAGCAGTGAACGGAATAGTAAAATTGGTGAATGAGTACGGACTCAGGATGGGTTATTGATGTTGTAGTGGTTGTGCCCCGTGCAGTGACGTGAGAAGATGTCGGCGCGTAATTTCTGCAGGTGGATTATCTTTTGCGATCAGGTTAGCGGTCGCGTGATTTGGGAAGCTTCTGCGAAGAATTTTACTGGTTATACGGTAAAGAGATCGATCATCTGAATGTGATTAATGATTCAAAGTATTCATAGAGGTTTTTATAGAAAGATTTCGAGGAATTTGGCGGGATTGTTGTACAATATCATGTCAACAATGAAGGAAAGAACCTTGGAAGGTTCTAGAGTTGTGTAAAAGTGGCTTGAAGCTAAGTGGGAGAGCCCCCCACCTGCGATTAGATTGCATGGTTATCCCCTTGTGAGGTTTTGGGTTATCGGCGTATTGGTAAGTTATTTCGGCTAAGGGAAAAGAACATAAGTTGTAATTTGAGCAAAGGAGTTGGTAATAGTGTGCTATAGTTGGCCTTGTCGGCTCATGTTCAGGCTTTGGGAGGACTCGGGATCTGTGTCTTGTACGGAGGTGATTTAAAAGGAAGTGTTTCAATCGGGTGCTCCATGGAGATGGATGTTCGTGTGCCAGTGGAGCCTTGAAGTTGATTACATTCGGGACCAAGCCAGAGTGGATGACTCTCACCAATGGTCCTAGTGAATTCAAAAGTTAAAATGTGGTCCTAAAGATTTCAAGACCGTGGTATGGTTAAGAATCGAGCTTTCGTGGCGGATTATGATAAGAGGGCTCGGGATGTTCTATGATGTTTTCGACTCGCAATGTAGCATTTGGAAGAATGAGAGGAAATGACTTCGGATTTGTAGTAAAGTTATTAGAATGGGTGTACCAGTTGAGAATGTGAATATGCGCCCAAGAGAGGCATGAGTTGGTTCATGGGATTTGAGACAGCATGGTCTCGTGATACAAGGCCACTCGGGATGAGTGCGGATTAAGTGCTTTATGTGTTGGATGGGGTTATTATTATTTCTAAGGCAATCAAGGATAAAATTGAAGAAATGTTAGATTGTTTAGCCATGGTGGAATCGGCATAGTGGTAGCGGTATGTACGAGGCTCGAGGGCCGCCGTAATTGATTATATTTGGAAGTATTCAAGTATTATGGCTTATCCTATGTAGACGGATCCGGAAGCGTTATGGTGGTTTAGACCACTATTTGAGGATTTGAATGTCCTATGGTTATGAGGAGTTACTCGTATATTGCTATGGTTCTCTTGGAATGAGTGAAGTAAGAAGGTCTTTGTAGGATGAAGTGTATACTCTATTAGTGATTCAGGAGTTATGATGAAATGCTTATACTGTCACATATTGGCATGTTAGGTGTAGTGAGCGGTATAAAATTTGAAAGTGAGGATCAAGGTTGCGGTTCGGTTTTGGCAAGGATGTCACGAGCTTGGATTAGCAAGAAAGGGATTTGAATGTTTAGGGTAAGCTGGTATTGTATTCAGCGTCACATGAGGTTGGTGTTTTGTGAAAGAGGCTTTACAACCTGGTTATGAATTCTTGAATTGCTTTACAGCGTTAGTGCAGCCGGTGGCATGGATGTGCAGACTGGTTATCTAGTGCGGAAGGTCATGGGAGCGTGTCTCACTGGGAGATTAACATGTAGTCACTTGATTGATCGGAAATTTAAACCAAGTATGAAGATTATGGTGAATCGCTAACTTGAGAATCGTGCTTGGAGGGCACTCGATTTATTGGATTGTAGACTGTATTGGTTTACTCCGGTCATGATGGTTGTACTTGTGAGTTATAGGAAAAAAGGGTATTTATGGACCCTTGAAAGGTTATTTTCCTAGTGCAGAACGATCAAAATCGACTTGAGGTATGTGGATGGATTTAAATATGTAGGTGGGCTCTATATCAGGTCGGATGTATTCTTTTTAGCATAGCACTCCTTATGGAGGAGTATCCGGACGTTGGATGTTATCTCGTTGTCCGCTATTTCATCTAATACTATATTGTGCCATATGAGTTGTGAAACGGTGTGACAAAATTCTTACGTATTAAGGTTCTGCGTAGTGATGGTGTTATATGAGCAGGATGGCTCTTGAATTTCAGATAGTATATCGCACCTCCGTTGTGCTTGAGTTTTGTAGCTTATAGCGCTATATGTATCCCCAGGGATGGTATTATGCACTTAGCGTGCTTGTGACCGATATGCGGTATTTTATAGTAATGAGCAATTTAGCTCGATGTGTATCTCCTTATGTGAGTTGTATGTTGTTTGGATCGGGTTGCACGCCGCAACAATATGATGTTGAATATTTTATTATTTTATCTTTTGTGTGTTTTGTTTCCCCATTTTCTAAGGAAAGCTCATATTAGTTGCATGAGTTGAGTAGTCCATTCCTGAGTTCGTTTTCTTCATGTATCACATTAGAGTTTGTAGCCTATTGGCATGCTGTGGCATTATATGAGACTTTTGATCATGTCCGGGGTGACTTATTGCCTGAGCAGTTCGTATTGGATGAGACAAGATTATTGGATCTAGGATCGGTGCAATCGGGTTATATGAAGTATATTTAATAGAAAAGATCATTATTTGGTTCAGATTGAGGCAATGGTTCTTGTCAGGAGTTTCTACACATCTATTCGGTCGTGGCGGTATTGCAAAAGTTGGGACCAGACGTATATGTCAGGAGGTGCATCGGGAGCATCAGATTCGGGGAATTTTGGCTATTTTTATCAGAGGATGTTATTATGGTCATGTGAGTTATGCAATGCATAGTGTGAATTCAGTGAAGGTATGCAATCATGTGTCGGTTCATCGTGTGGTGATTGATATGGTGTTCATGTATTAGAAGTAGGCTTGGCTGAGAATTCCGGATGTTGGAATTGGGCTCTAAGCTTGTTTTCTTGAATAAAAGGGAATATCTTCAAAATTTGATCGAGCTAATGTGCCTAGCTGGGTTGTGGTAGCACGAGTAGGTGCACGAGGTGTTAAATAGTAATTTCGGACAACTCCAGTATAGTTCTTAACACATTCAAGGATGAACATATATTTAAGTGGGAGAGAATGTAATGACCTGAATCGTTTAGAGCTCTAGCGCGTCGTTCAGCGATTTGAAGCCCTAAGTAGCTTTACTTCAAGTATTATGACTTGTACGCATGGTCGGAATTGAATTCCGAGAAGTTTGGAGTTGATTTGGAAAGAGAATTCTCGTTTCGGAAGCTTTAAGTTGAAAGAATTGACTAAGATTGGATTTTTTAGTAAACGACCTCAGGATCGGGATTCAAAGGTTCCACCAGGTTCATATAATAATTTTGCACTTGGGTGTATGTCCGCATCAGGTTTTGGAAGACCCGGGAATGTTTCGGCACCTATTGTTGGAGTTAGAATTTTTGGAAGAATTTCATAAGTTTGGGTTGAATCGTTTTTCAGTGTTATCAATATCCCTTTGGGATTCCGAGTATGGGAATAGCTCCATATGGTGATTCTAGTATTTGGAGCGCGATTGAATGTGAATTTGGAGGTCTGTAGGTCGTTTTGGAGTCATTTGGCTAAAGATAAAAATTTGAAGGTTTTTGAGAAGTTTGATCGGAAGTGGACTTTTTGATATCGGGGTCGGATTTCGATTCCGAAAATTGGAGTAGGTCTATAATGTCAAATAAGACTTAGTATATAAAATATGAGGTCAATCGGACGTGATTTGATAGGTTTATGCGTCGAAAGTAAGAGTTTGAAATTTTAAAGCTCATTAATCATGATTTGGAGTGCGATTTATGGTTTTAGCATTGTTTGACGTGATTTGAAGCTTCGAGCAGGTCCGTGTTATGTTATGGGACTGAGAGGTATGATTGAACGGGGTCCCGGGGGCCTCGGGTGTGTTTCGAATGTGTGGGAGAAGTTGGAGGAACACCAGACTTTATGGTGTTCTTGGCACCAGTTGCAGGTCTCGCAAATTAGAGAAAATGTTCGCAAATGTGAACCTCACATTTGCGATGAAAGCTTTGCAATTGCGAAGAAGCCTAGCCTGGGCTTGGATCGCATTTGTGATAAAAGCAGTCGCATTTGCGAGCCTAACAGGGTTCGCATTTGCGAGTTCTTGGTCGTATTTGCAACCTAGGCAGTAGAAGTCCAGGGTTCACATTTGCGATGATTGTGTCGCATTTGCAACCTTTGCATTTGCGAACTAGGTGTCGCAAATACGACATCTGAGGCCTGTGCACAGCTATTAATTTCGAGACTTAGACCATTTAGCTCATTTCTATCATCTCTTGGGTAATTTTTGGAGCTTTTGGAAGAGGGTTTTCACCTAACACTTTGAGGTAAGTAATTTTTACACAACATGAGTTTAATACATAGATTATGGCTAGATTAACATATAAAAAAATTGGTGAAATCAAGGGTTTAGATGAAAAATCTAGGTTTTGGATAAAAATGAGATTTGACCACAAAAATGGTTATGGAATGGAGTAGAAATCATATATTCTTGATCCTTAGGTTATGGGTAACAACTTTCTTAGAAAATTTCGGAATCCGTACACGTGGGCCCGGGGATGAATTTTATGAACTTTGCATTTAGGGTTGGAAAATTAGTTTAATAATTAGAATATGAACTTTTGAGCATGTATTGATTAGTTCTTACCCATTTGAATAGTTTTTGGATCGTTCGGCTCCGATTTGGAGATATGAGTGCGTTCTTGAATTGGGATATAGGCTTCGGAACGAGGTGAGTCTTCTTTCTAATCTAGTAAGAGGGAATTGTCCCCATAGGTGAATTAATTGTATATGTGCTTATATCTGTGCGGGCTACGTACGCATGAGGTGACGAGAGTTCGTGCGTAGCTACTATTATGCTTAAGCCCGGGTAGTCTAGGACCCAAAAGCATGCTTACTTGCAATATTTGATATCTCGTTGTCAATTTAAAAGTGCTTAAAATATATCGAATGTGTAAATGAATATCTAAAAGACTAGTCATCGTTCCCTTGATTTTTAAAAGAGAAATTTGCCTTTTTCTTGGATAATTGCTCCTTGATGAACTCTTGATTGATTGTTTGAACGTATTTACATAATGTGGAGCGGGCTGAACGCCTCCGTTGATTAAATAGATGCATCTATGGTTCGTGTCATTCGACCCTCTGGTAGTGCACAGTTTAAATATTGTTGGATCGGGCCGTACGTCCTCGGCATGATTTGTGCATGCTTGTATTGCTTGTCCTGAAATTTATTAAAGTTGATATTATTTCTTCTCGGCTTGAGAATATATGTATAAATAATGAAAAACAATTTGGAAATTTTCTAGAAATTTCCAATTTTGGACCAATTTTGCATTCGGATCCAATTCGGACCAATTTTGGACTTATGCAAATTCTAGAAATTTTTCAGCTTCTGGTGTCATCGCACCTGCGGAATGAATGATTGCAGGTGTGGACTCACATGAGCGAGCAATGGAGCGCAGAAGCGAAGAGGGCAGTCCAGGCTTGGCTCGCAGGTGCGGAAAATTATTTCGCAGAAGCGGCGTCACTTCTGCGATGGAGAAGGGCGCAGGTGCGTCCAGAAGCACAAGTGCGACTTAGTCGACGCAGGTGCGCGTGCTCAGGTGCGGCCTGGTTCTCGCAGATGTGAAGCATGCTGGCTTAGACATGACCATACTTGTGATAGTTTTTCCTCAGCTGCAGAGCTGCAGATGCGACAGTTTGTCCGCATGTGCGTAAGCCCTGGGCAGAAAATGGCCAAGTTGGGGGGTTCAATGTTCATTCCTTCATTTTTTGGATTTTGGGAGCTCGGGTGAAGCGATTTTCTGGAGATTTTCTAGGAAATTATTGGGGTAAGAATTCCTAACTCAATTTTAGTTAAAGTACCCAAATCTATTGTTTTTTTTAACATTTAATTAGTTTTTTTAAGTTGGAAAATTATGAAAATCCTCTTGGTTAAATTTGAAGATTTAAGGGCCGAGTTGTGGCCGAAATTCGGTAATTTCAGTATGTTGGACTCGTCCTTGAATGGAGGTTCGGATTTTGTAACCTTTGTAAATTCATAACGTGGGCTTTGCGTTGACTTTCTGAGTTGACTTTTTAATTTCTTTGTAAATATCGTAAATTTTATCGTTCGAATTAGTTCCTATAGTTTATATTTATCGTATAAAAATATTTTGGCTAGATTCGAGCCATTTGGAGTTGGATATTCGAGGAAAAGGCCTACTATTGGATTGAGATAGCGTGAATTGAGATAAATGACTTGTCTAACCTTGATTGAGAGAAATTCCCCTTAAGATTAGTATTGTTATGATAATTGTGATGTGTTGAAGGCCGTGTACGCGAGGTGACGCGTGTACACGTTCTAAATGTGGAATTTTTTTGGCTTTAATTGTGTAGATTCGTGTCGCGTGTTAATTGAATTATTTTATCATGTTATATTCATCATCGTTATTCTATTTTCACTTGTCCTACTTGTCTTAACCTTTTCTTGCTACTTGCTTTATATGTTTAATTGAAGTTTTGTTTCTTTTATTCCGTGCTCATTATTCAAAAGTTGAATTCCTTACTTGAATTATTAAAATATAAAAAATCTGATTGTTGAAATTTGTATTGAGACAAGTATTAAATTGTGAAATATTATTCTGTTGAGTTGTTCACTCCCTGATATTTTTGCTGTTGTGTACATTGTGGTTGAGTCGTAAGCTCCTTATTGTGGAAAATAATATTATTGTTAATTTCTTTGTTAAGTTGAAATATTTGGGCACTTTAGATGCGAATTGTGACATGTTGTGATATTGATACGTATGCGGTGGTATACAGTTTGAGTGTTGAAACGCACGCGGTGAGATAAGGTGGGCTTGATACGCGTGGCTAGTAGGAGAACTACTAGAAGTCATGCGAGGTGATAAGGTGTGCTAAAACGCGGAATGCTATTTCGGAAAAAATAATTTTTAAAATAAAATGTGAAGGCCCCTGTTGTAATATAAGGAAAGATTATAAATTTATTTATAATTTAGGACTGCGAGGCAGTACCTCGGAAGTGCCCTTGCTGATATTTCTCTGCACTTGTCTTTGGTTGTTCTATTTTCTTTAACAAGTAAGTCCCTATTTTCTTCTGTGGTATATTATTAGCCTTTATTCCGTGTAAGTAAATTGTTGCATACTCCTTGTTTTAGTTCATTGTCATTACTAATATACTATTAAATCTTTTGTCATGTTCTTATTATTTCCAATTGACCTCATTATTACTCTACCGAGGTTAGGCTTGACACTTACTGGGTACCGTCATAGTGTTCTTATGTTACGCTTCTGCATATCTTTTTGTGCAGATCCAGGTACTTCCTACCAAACCAGACATCAGTGAGCTGAGTCCGTATGTGAAGATATCGTGGTATACCTGCCAGCGTCTACAGGCCTCAAAGCCCCCCGCCCTCCCCTACCTATATTATGTTGTTTCCTTATCCTTATTAGACTTTAATGTATAGAGATATTCAGTATTACTTTGTAGAACTTGTGACTTGTATTTCACTGGGTTTTGGAATATTTGCACATGCATTGAGTTGTTGAGATTTAAGACATTAAATTATTAATTCAGTTATTTCCGTTGTTGAATAGGCTTACCTAGCCTTAGAGATTAGGTGCCGTCACGATATCCTACGAAAGAAAATTAGGGATGTGACACAAGATGGAAAGAGAGCATGTCACTCGATAAATGATTAATCTTTCTCACAAGCTGCATAAATATAACTCATAACATAACTCATGCGCGCATTTCATGCGTATCACATCATAAAATAGGTTATCATTCTATAAGTGATCAAATACACTCAAAATGGAAAACTTCCTTTCGTATCCAAACTTAATAATCATCTAGTTCTTTGAAGAGAAAAGTATGAAGTATAAGAGTTGTATTAAAAGAACGTTAATTGATCGGGAAGAACACCTCATGTCTCGAACTTACTTCTCGCCTGGTACTAAGCGTAACATTTCAGTTCGGTCTCACTTTTTAATACACTAGTTACTATATATGTGTGTTGCACGTGTATTTTTAGTCAAAACTTTAATATAAAAGAACAACTAATTAATTGTTGCTTTATCGTATTCAAAGTAAAAATGTTATGATAAATCAAGTCCACGATTAAAGATTTTAAGAAGTATATATTTTAGTTGCTTCTAAAAATAATAGCATATAAATATTTTTTTTGTATATATGTGAATTATATATAGTATACATATTTTATATACTATTTGACTAACTAATAAAACGATTATTTTTGTATTTTGCCCAGGATTTAATCATTATATACTCCATGGTTATTTAATAAATTACAAGGGATTTCAATTTTTGTACTTTTTTGGCTCAAAATGCTCACCTAACTCCGTAAAATATAATAAAAATAATGTTCACAATCATGCAAGAAAAATAATTACATGAGACACCTATTAAGATGATTTTTCTAAACATGTAAAGTAACATTGTTGAGAAGTTTTTTCACAATTTTTTGAATATATGTAAAAATAATAAAATACATGATTAATCACATGAACACATAGTTGCTTCAAGTTCATACCCTTTTACTTGAAAATACAACAACAATAACCCAATGTGGTCCCACAAGTGGGGACTGGGGAGGGTAGGATGTACGCAGCCTTACCCCTACCCTGGAAGGGCAGAGAGACTGTATCCGATAGACCCTTGGCTAAAGAAGGTGAGAGAAACCCTGGTAGCAAGTAATAGCAAAATAATAATTAGAAAAATAAATTGGAGATAGCAACAGATAATATGAAAGGGGTATTGATAACAAGTAGCAGCAAGATAACATATTTAGAAAACTAATTCCAAGGCAGCAGACGAGAATATGAAAGAAGTAATGCTAGCAAACTACGGAATTACCAATGGCAATTAACAACGAAACGAGACATGCGAATATAGAAAACTAAGGAAAAAAATGGTACTGAACTAGCGCTAATACTATCGAGCTAGAGAAGACAAAGGGAGATGCACGACTACCTACTAACCTTCTACCCTAATCTTCAACCTCCACACCCTTCTATCTAGAGTCATGTCCTCGGTTAGCTCAAGTAGCGCCATGTCCCGCCTGATCATCTCTCCCCAAGACTTCTTTGGCCTACCTCTATCCCTCCTCACACTCCTAAGGCCAACCCCTCACATCTCCTGACAGGGGCCTTTGCGTTTCTCCTCTTAACATGCCCAAACCACCTCAACCTTGCCTCACGCATCTTTGCCTCCACAGGGACCACTCCCACCTTGTCTCGAATAACTTCATTCCTAATTCTATCCAACCTAGTATGCCCACACATCCATATCAACATCCTCATTTCCGCTACCCTCATCTGCTGGACATGAGAAGTTTTGACTAGCCAACACTCTGCCACATAAAATATAATCGGTCTAACGACTACCTTGTAAAACTTACCCTTAAGTCTCAACGGCACGTTCTTATCACACAAGACACCAGAAGCGAGCCTCCACTTCATCCACCCTACTCTGATACGGTGTGTGACATCCTCATCTATCTCCCTATCCTTCTGAATTATAGATCCCAAATATTAAAACTCTCTCTCCTTGAAATGTCTTGCGTATCGAGTTTTACATCCTCGCCCGCCTCTTGGGTAACACCGCTGAACTTGCACTCCAAGTATTCTGTCTTGGTCCTGCTCAATTTGAAACCCTTAGACTCTAGGGGATATCTCCAGACCTCCAGCCTCTCGTTAACACCACCTCGCATCTCATCAATTAGGACTATGTCACCTGCAAATAACAAGCACCAAGGCACCTCCCCTTAAATGTGACGTGTTAAAGAATGCAATGCCAGGGAAAACAAAAACGGGCTACGTGTTGATCCCTGATGCAACCCCATCTCAATCGGAAAGTAATCTGAGTCTCCACCTGCCGTCCTAACCCATGTCTTAGCTCCATCATACATGTCCTGAATCACTCTAATATACGCTACAGGCACTCCTCTAGCCTCCAAACATCTCCATAGAACCTCTCTGAAGACTTTGTCATAGGCCTTCTCCAGGTCAATGAACACCATATGCTAATCCTTCTTTACCGCCCTAAACTACTCCACTAATCTCCTCACAATATGAATGGCCTCAGTGGTCGACCGTCCCGGCATGAAATCAAACTGTTTCTTGGAAATGGACACATACCTCCTCAAACTCCTTTCAATCACCCTCTCTCACACTTCCATCATATGGCTTAACAACTTGTTACCCCTATAGTTATTGCAGTTTTGGACATCCCCCTTATTCTTGTACAGCGGGATTATTGTACTCTGCCTCTAATCTTCGGGAATCTTCTTCGTCCTAAAAATAACGTTAAACAACCCAGCAAGCCATTCTAATCCCTCATTACCCACACTCTTCCAGAATTCCACCGGGATCTCGTCCAGCCACGTCGCTCTACCCCTACTCATCCTATGCATAGCCCCTACAACCTCCCCCACTCGTATACATCTACAGTACCCAAAATCTTGCTTCCGCTCCGAGTGCTCCAACTCCCCTAATACAATGCCCCTATCTCCCTCTTCATTTAAGAGCCTATTAAAGTAAGACTGCCATCTCTGCCTAATTTGTGGCCCCTCCAATAAAACTCTTCCCTCCTTATTTTTTATGCATCTCACTTGGTCCGGATCCCGGGCCTTCTGCTCCCTCCCTTCACTAGTCTGTACAACTTCTTGTCCCCGTCTTTATCCCCAATTTCTTCATATAGACGACTAAACGAGGCAGTTTAGCCGCAGGAACCGCCAACTTCGCCTCCTTACTAGCCTTCTTATACCCCTCCCTGTTAGAACTCTTCTGTCCCTCGTTGATACTCTCTACTAGCTTCAAATATGCAGCTTTCTTGGCTTTCACTTTCCTCTGAACCTCTTCGTTCCACCACCAGTCCCCTTTATGGCCACCAAAAAAACCCTTTGAGACCCCTAACACCTCTCTCGTTGCCTCTCTAATGTAATTTGCTGTCATAGACCACATACAACTCGCATCCCCGCTACTCCTCCAGGCCCCATAGCCAGCAACTTCTCCCCCACTCCTGGGCCTTGTCTTTAGTCAATGCACCCCACCTGACCCTAGGTATACCAGACATAGCCCTCTTCTTCCTCGTCTACCTGATCTCTATGTCCATAATCAAAAGCATATGCTGGGTCATAAGATTCTCACTCAGGATGACCTTGCAATCCGTGCATAAACCTCTATCACATTTTCGGAGAAGTAGATAATCAATCTGGGTCTTGTCACCGCACTCTGTAAAGTTATTAGGTGCTCTGCCTTCTTCGGGTAATTCGAGTTAGCAATCACCAGTTCAAAAGTTTTGGCGTACTTCAGCAGCGAAGTACCTCCATCATTTCTATCTCCAAAACCGAAGCCACCATGCACATCATCATATCCCCAGGCGACCTCCCAATGTGGCCATTAAAATCACCCCCTATAATAAGCTTCTCGGTGTACGGTATACCTTGCACCAACCTATCCAAATCTTCCCAGAAGCATCTTTTAACCTCCTCTCCCAAACCCACTTGATACGCGTAAACACTAACTACGTTCAGAGTATACCCTCCCACGACTATCTTAATGGCCATCAACCTATCATTCACCCTCTTAACCTCAACCACTAGCTCCTTTAGATCCTTATCAACTAAAATGCCTACCCCATTCTTTCCTTTCACCCTCCCTGAATACCACAACATAAAACCATCCACCTCCCAAGTCATGTTCCCCACCCATTTAGTCTCTTGGACACAGGTTATGTTAATCTTCCTCTTATGGAGTATCTTTGCTAACTCTATAGACTTTCCCGTTAGAGTCCCTATGTTCCATGACCCCACTTTCAGCCTAAAAGGTGCCTTACCCCCTCCCCCCGACCACCTTTACTCCCTATCCCCCGCTCCGCTCGCTCCCCCCGAGAACATGCCCTGACTCTATCATAACTCGGCGTGGTCACTAGACCAGCACAAAGCTACAAAAGGATAGACTAGAAAGAAATAAACTCAACAAAAACCTAGTGGTACACAAGGTGCTAATAAGTGATCCGACTAAGCAAGGACCAACTATGTATCGGTTATAACACTAAGGAGAAAGATAGAGACCGATATAAGTAGACAAGTCTAACTAAATAAATTAAACAAGATACTATGGATGTCAAGGATACCGACAAGCAAAAATGAAAAAATAAAATAAAAAATAAACTAAATAAAACCTACAGGTACACAAGGTACTAACAAGGGATCCGCCTAAGCAGAGATCAACTATGTATCGGCTATAACACTAAGGGGAAAGACAGAGATCGAATAAGTAGACAAATCTAACTAAATATAATTTAAACAAGATACTATGGATGTCAAGGATACCGGCAAGCAAAAATGGAAAAATAACAATGAAAAAAATACAATAAAATACCAATATCACGAATACCAGTTATATAACAAAGAACCTGGAGCAAGTTTTCCTGAAGTTTAGCGGAACTGGTAGTTCTGTTGCGTCCCGCCGGAATGCTAAACAGGAGTCGCCGGAAGTAATGTAACGCCGGAAATCCTCGTCGGAAAAATATTGCACTTGTCCAAAAAACAGAACACACCCCCACACGCATACAAGGTGGGAGAGAGAAAGGGAAAAAAAGAGAGCGAGGAAGAAGAAGACAGAGCAGGGGCCCCCAAAAAATGCAGAACGGGAAGAGTAGCCGGAAAATAAGGTTCGTCGGACTTGATGCAACTCTCATGCACACGCACGACCCGACCCCAACAGCGAGAAAGGGATAGAAGCTACCAGAAAAGAAGATAAATAAAAAAGAGGAGAGAGAAAGAGAAAGAGAGGTAGAGAGAGAGGGGACGAAAGAGAGAAGGGAACTTACTTGTTCCCGCACCTATGATGGCGACGGCGAAGCAGCAAGATGCCGGGGTAACGTTGTTTTGTTACCGTTGAGGGGGATGTGGCGTGGGGCGTGGGGCGTGGGGGAGGGGATTAGAACGTTGGCAGGAGGCGTTAGAAGGGGGAGAGAGAGAAGTCAGAAAAGTCCAAGAGAGCTTTTTGTATCTTCCTACTCAAATAATAATGCACCCTTATATCATTGGTACGTGGCGGGGGAAAAAAATAACCAATTGATACCTTTTTACTTGAAAATATTATCAAAAATTACAAAGAAGTATAGGATAATTTTGAAACTCATTTCAGTCGTTTGAGTTAAAATAATTTTAATAATTTTGGATAAATCTCCACTCTTTAGATATATATTATTAAGAATAATCAAGAATTATGTGGACATGAAGAATAGATACATTTAAAAAAAATTATATTACTCTAATACTCTGCAATATTCCTCAATAAACCAGTAACTTAAACGGTTCAAACATTTATTTTATAAAATATATATATATTTATTATCTAGAATAAGATAAATATGAAAAAGATAGATAATTTGAAAAACAAAACTTAAATCATAAACTCAATATCCTTAGAACAGTACACAAAGATAAAATCATATCAATACCTTATATTATACAAGCTTCCTATTTATTTGAAAAGTTCCAGTTGATTTTCACATTCTATAGGAACATCGTAATATATTTTTGCTTTCGTAATATAGCCGTCCAATCATTGTGCTTTACTTACTTTAAACTATTTATTATTTCGCATAATACATTAATAATAATATTCTAAATATTTTGCTTTTCGTTTTAATATAAATAGATGTAACATTGAATAGAAACAATTTATGGCACATGAGCATCTAATGAAAATAAACCAATCAAAGTAAAAAAAATTAGAAAACAATCTAACATATATCCATCAATTTTCTTTGAGAAATTTGTAAAGGAATCAATTATTCATACTGAAGTAAAAATAAATAAATTAAAGAAAACAATCTCATTTGTATTATTAGAACCACCTTGTTATCAGGTAAAAGAAAAATATTCATATAAACTTGCCCCTATATTTTTTTATCACTTAAAAGTAGATGTTATATTTTAAAAGATTATAATTTAATTATATTTTTATTATTTAATATTTTAAAAATTAACTCAATTTATTATGTAATAACTCCTCATACTTAGGAACACATAATATATCATATAATTTAGTTTTAGCTTTATATGAACTAATAAAAATTGACTTTAAAGGAGAGTAAGAATTTTCAATTTATTTTAATGTTATAAATGTTTTTAGAGCATAGTACTAAATTTTTCATTTCGTACGTGCCTTGTTTCCTTGTTTGTTATAGAGAATTGTAATTAGGAACAACAATGCATTTTGATAGAAAATTATGGACTTGCTTTTCTTATTCAAATCGGATTGACGTTGCACGGCCGACAATAGTTGTAGTTTAAATTAAAAAAGAATTTCATTATTAGATAATTTACTATTAGATCTTTAAATTATATAAATATTTAAGGGTAAAAAAATCAATCAATATTTCAAGAATATTTTAATCGTTCAACATTTAGCATAATTTATTCGTATTTTTATAATAAGATAGATATAGTTATAGATAGATTACTATCAAGTGAATAGACTTTAATTTAAACAAGGCTCAGGCGGCACACAAATTTAAATCAATCTTTTAACTTAACAATTGAGTAGTATTTTATTATTTGTTGCTTGCTAACTAATAATGATATGTAGTTAATAATTCGAACCTTCAACCTCAATTTAGGTAGAGGTGCTTGACCAGCGAACAAAGAAGTGTTGCTTAACAATTATTTTGTTCATTTTTCTCGTTTTCAAACACATCAATTCCATTTCTCTCTTCTTCTTTTTTCTTGTTTATTAGAATTGCAATTGTTGGGCTTAAAAGTTGTACTAGCATTTAGTGGAATATTTCACGTGTCCAGTGTCCCACCTACTACACCGTCGATAATATACGTATTATTTATTCAGACCCCAAATAAAAGATATACATTATTTATTGCTCTATACAATGTGCGACGCGGAGATTTAGTTCTGCCTAAAGCTTCTGTTGGTAGCGCCCGCCCACACACACACCCACAGTCGCCAGGTATGTTGACCCTTTTCTTTTCTTCTTCTACCCTTTGATTTTGGGGATTTGTTGAATCGCTATGTATGTCTCTTATTCTACTTCTATTACCTGTTTGATGAAATGCCAATTAGAGTGCTAATGTCACGTGTTCTTCAAAATTTTAACTAAATAAATGTTGCTTTTGGGTGTTCGTTGGCAAGTTATTATTCAAATTGATTAGCTTATTTATCTAATTTGAATGATTTCTGTCCAATTATGTTTTTGGGTTTTTTTCTCAATTTGTGCTGCTTTTTTTGTATGAGATACTTTTGAGATTCAAATGCTAACCAGTGGCTTGTTTTAATTTGCTTATTTATCTAGTCTGATTTATTCCTTTCCAATTGTGTTTTGGGCTTTTCTCAATTGTGCTGATCTTTCAAGGATACTTTTGAGGTTCCAATGCTAAATAAATGGCTTGTTTTGATTGCAGATTTCTTGATGCTTTGACCCCATTAATTAAACAAATAGTATTTAGGAACTTATAGTGTCTTTCCCCAGCAAATTACATATAATAGAAGAAAGGGAGAGGAAGTATAAGGAATTAGAGGATGTTGTCTAAAACCCTACAATTTTCTTCCCCAATCTCAAAAGCCTCCAATTTTCCAGATTCCAACAGTCTCATTTTCCCAAAATCTGTTCCACTCATCAAATCCAATAGAAAAACTATTAGCAACCCTTTTCAGGCTTCATGTCTTAAGACTTCCTTGGAGTCAATTGTTGCACCTGAAATCCAATCTTTCCCTGCAGCCACCCGAGTGAAAATCCTTTCGGAAGCATTACCGTTTATTCAGAAATTTCGCGGGAAGACCATTGTAGTGAAATATGGAGGAGCTGCCATGAAATCTGAGGCTCTTCAGGCCTCTGTTATTGCTGATCTTGTCCTTCTTTCCTGTGTTGGTATGCGCATTGTCTTTGTTCATGGTGGCGGTCCTGAAATCAACCAATGGCTTGGTAAATTGGGAATCAAACCCAACTTTTTGAATGGCCTCCGTGTTACTGATGCCTCGACCATGGAGATTGTCTCGATGGTCTTGGTGGGTAAAGTCAACAAACATTTGGTTTCCTTGATTAACAAGGCTGGGGCAACTGCAGTGGGGTTATCAGGGATTGATGGCCACCTGCTAACTGCACGTCCCTCCCCAAATGCTGGTCAACTAGGTTTTGTTGGGGACATTGCTAGTGTGGACCCTAGTGTACTGCGGCCGCTCATTGACAATTACCATATCCCAGTGATCGCCTCTGTTGCAGCTGACAAGACGGGTCAATCCTACAATATCAATGCAGACACGGCAGCAGGTGAGTTAGCAGCAGCTCTTGGAGCTGAAAAGCTAATCTTGCTGACAGATGTGGCGGGAATTCTGGAGGACCGTAATGATCCAGGGAGTTTGGTGAAGCAGATTGACATAAAAGGAGTGAAGAAGATGACTGATGATGGCAAGGTTGCTGGTGGGATGATCCCTAAGGTGAATTGCTGCGTCAGGTCTTTGGCTCAAGGGGTGACGACTGCAAGTATTATTGATGGAAGGCTTCAGCATTCCTTACTCCTTGAGATTCTCACTGATGAAGGGGCTGGAACAATGATTACTGGCTAGAAAGCTATTGCGAATTGAGAAGCTTTTTTATGAATTTTCAAATGGTTTAGCAAGATAGGTTTTTCAAAGCTCTAGACCTTTATGGTACTCTCTTATCAATATGTTGTCGCTCTGCTACAAAATTTTGGTGGACAGACTGAAGCATTTGTCTGGGTTTCTGTTGTATTATGTTGGTAATGGTCCATCCTAATGGGTTTTCTTGTATGAATAAAGATTAAGTGGGTATTACTTGCATGTTGACTTTGTGAAAGTTAGTTATTTCGTGTGTTCGTGTATTGAGAAAATCCTGCACCCTCACTCCAACTCCAATTTTTGGTGTGCTCTTGTACTGAAAAAGTCCTGCATCCTCATTCCAATTCTCCTCCTCCCCCACCCCCACCCTCACCCAAAAACAGGAGACAGAAATACTAGAAAAAAGATAGCTTATCCCGAAGAAGAAAAGAAACTAGAAAAATAATGAGTAAAGCCATAACATTCATCAAGATATATGTGAATGATAAACTGATGATTGAAACTTTGAATGGATATTTCCGCCTGAAGGCATTAATTTCTTCAATATTCCACTAGGAGAACCATCTTTTTCCTCAATCACAGTTCACATCAGAAACTTTTGTACTTAGGGAAGTCATTGGCCAAGCAGCATGTAATTTACTCATTGTAACTCTTTATCGACCTGATACCAAATCATAATAATGGTAAATAAACCACCATTATTTTCTTTTTATTTTGGCTATCTTTATGCGTCAAGGGAAATTAATGATTTGGCTGTAAACAAAATATTCAGATGTTATTAGTGCTTGATGTAAGTATGAAGTAGTAACCTTGTCCTGTTTTGTTATATTTGGATCTTATACCATTATGACTGTTTTCCTGTACAAAGGTTTATTTGTTTACATAGTATTTCAGACTTTCAGTCCTTATCATTGTAGAAAGTCTCTGATTTGTCTCGGGCAGTACACAGCTTTGAGTTGCTATCATATACACATGGATGAATTTTGTGTCAAGTCACCATACGAGGGGCCTCTTGCTGGAGCATAAATGGCTAGCTTGCCTTAAACTTAAAGTGCTGTTCTGTACAAGGTGGACAACATCTGTGCACAGTTCTTTCACATCTGAAATGCTCATACTTTTGTTATGCGCTTCACTCTCTTTCAAAATTTCACTGACTAAAGATATAATAAGTCAGTTTTGAGATGAAAGAGACACCATACTACACATTATTATGACTGTGACATTTTTGTCGCTCTGTAAATGCTAATTGGTGACCTTATTCAGGGACATTGATGCCAGAAGTCCAGCTCATCATGTTTTCAAGATATAGGGGGTCTAATGGTTTCTCCGGTTACTGGATTGATCATCCTAATTTCTTAGGGTATACATGCACAAGTGTTTGACGATCCTAATTTTCTTGGTTATATGCTTTAGTGTTGAGTAAAAACCTTCTCTTTTTTGATGAATGGTGTTAAGTAAAATTAGATTGGCTTTTCCAAGGATCATTTTTTTGAGCTAAATTGAACTCATTGTGTTATTAATTGTTTTGCATGTTTGTACTATTATTCTATATGCCAGGTTATTTATGGTCTATGTTTACACAACTATTTATGTGATTTATGCTGGAGTCACTAATGGTTTGTGGTTTGTTGTTTTTGTTTTTGTTTTTTTTTTCCTTTCTTGTTCCTGCGCCGTGGGTCGATTGGAAACAGCCTCTCTGCCCTATCGGGTAGGGGTAAGGCCTGCGTACATATTACCCTCCCCAGACCCCACCCTGTTGGACTATACTGGGTAGTTGTTGTTGTTGTTTGAACTATTAATCTTACTTTTTGGTCTGTTCTGTGCTAACTTAAATTCTGGGACATCAAAGTGTTTTTTGGACATCTTTCTGTAGATCTCTTTGGCTGTATCGTCTTACCTCCAAATAGGCCTAATCTTGGTTTTGGTAGGCATGGAATTTCATTTTTGATGTTCACTTGGATCTGAATTTGGTCATGTGGTTTAACAGCCATCCTTTTTGCAGGCTCACTTGTTGGTATAATGTATATGCTACTTGATTCTTTATGTTCATATCTAACTGGGAAAAACAAAGAAATTCGCAGTTCATGAATCAGCAAGAGACCACACATGAAATGAAGAGACTTAGCCACCAGAACTACATAAGGCTGACCCTTGATACTGAGGCCTTATTCAGTCTAGTTTGATGAGGAATGCATTATTTTTACATGTATAGATTAGTGAATCCAGCAGCATGGTTCGACATGTCTGCTTAATGCAATTAAATTGCAGACATATGACATGCATTGAATTAGTATTTTCTTCATAAAATGTTAAAAGCACCAGTTAGTTGAACAAAATGTAACATTCTTTTCCAAAATCCAATTGGCATCCTATTTAAAATAATGGCCCAACACATGCTTTTGATGGTGCAATATACGTTGGACAATACTTGTGCAACGTATCCTTAAACTAAAATTGAAGCATCACTGCATCAGTCCACATTTTTCCATCTGAAATCTTCTTCATTCCATTGCCTTCTAGCTTCTCTATTCATTGATTGTCTTCAGTTTGCTTTTATGTCTTCCCCTCTCTATCATTTTCCTCTTTCATCTTCATTCCTTTGTGGTTTACTTTCTCTGTATTTTGTGATGGAAAGAGTATTTAGTGAGCATTTGGCAAAGAAACCCTGAAGAGGCGAACAATTAGGCAAAGCACTTCCACCATGTTGTCTTGTTCTTCATCCGAATTCATCATCTTTCTCCTAATTGCAACCACGCACTTCAAAACTCTTCGCCCTATGAAGAGACGCTCATTTGTTGGGATCTTGCTGTGATATTATTGATAAGAGATCCTGGATCAAGTGTGAGATAGAAGAGTTTCTGAGATAAGCGTGATACTTCACAAAGCATGGTTGTATTTGGTATTCTCTGTTTCTACTTCAGATATGGAGTATGTGTTTAGACTTATTGTTTTTCCATGCAATTGGTATGGAGATAAAGGAAGTAGATGAATCAAGTTTCCTCAAATTTTATGAGTTGTATAATTAGATTTTGAAGCCAGCGCACAATATGAATGTTGCAACTGAAATGCATATTGGTTGCTCTAAAAGTGCAATACTGAATTCGATCTTTTATTTGACTTTTTTTTCTTGACATTGTTGTATTTCCATGTTTGTGATACTGTTTGCATCTTTTCTTTTCCATTTTGCTCACTCGTTTTAGAAGTTGCTAATAATCTTCCACAATCTGGAGGTGCTGTTTCTCTTAGAAAAATTGGTATTTGCCCTGTAAAGGTAACTTATTGTCTACTTACCTTACACAATATCGATCACAGACACCCGCCCTGAGTCCATTCATAAAGGATTTAATCTGCTTTTCTATGAGTTCTTGTTTGATTATATGCTTCCTTGGATTAATTGTATGTCGTGACTGCAAATCTTTGGAACTGTTATACCTGTGGATTATATGCTTCCTTGGATAATTGTATATTCTTATATTTATCATGCAGCTTATCATGTGAAAATGTTAGAAGAATATCTGAACTATGATTTTCTGAGACAACATAATTAGGGTAAAGCATTCCTCATGGATCCATTTCCTCTTTGATGTAGGGAAGAGATGATCATATTATTCATACATATCAAATGACATGAACTGCTACTTTGGATTATGGAACCGTCGCAAAAATAGTGAGATTAATCACCTTATCAAAAATTTGAGATTCATCAAATCCTTAGATGATTCTCTTTATAGATATATGGCTCTACATATTGAGATGAGCAGTATTCTCATATCAGATGAGGTTGTTCAAGTTGCACTTCTGGCTTTACATTGATAGAGAATCATTCCAAGAGTGATGGAAAAAAAAAAAGAATTTTTTGTAGTACTGCAAGTTAGGGGAGATAGTAGTTAAAAGGTAAAAAGTTCCATGTGAATAGCTGTTACTGAATCAATAATTAATGTAAAAACAAGTATAAAACATTGATAAAGAGAACATGCAATTAACAGTTTGTGACTGCTTCCTGCATTGTTACACTAGCAAGAAGGTCCAGGTAATTGTTGCTTTGTTGTACTTTATGTTGATGCAGAATTGCTATCTTCTCTATTTGCAAGTTGCTGTATTCAAATTTATATAGGCGGAGAGAAATAAGAAAAGCAAGAAACATGAAGTAGCCATTATCTTTTACCTTTGTTGGAATAAGAAAATCCTTATATAACTCTTAGATAAACTTGGTTATCAGATCATGCCACATAACAGCCTGTTTTGCTATTTTGGCAGCCATTAAACGGTTGACAAAGGCAATGTACTGGAAGTTCTTTCAAATACCACGGTCATGGGAACTTTTGGCCAACTACATGGTGTATTTGGGTGGAAATTACCTACCTGGTAAATTAACTCTTGCTTAGGGTTCAGCACTTTCTATACATCCTATCCAGTAACCTGTAACCTAGATTTGTTGCTTCCTGGCAAGTATTCAATTGAATATAATCTTCCGAAAGAATCTGCTGTGTATCTGCTTAAGTTGACAGCAAAATACATTAAATAAGAGTCTACCGCAAATTCTGTTCTCATTGGGTGATCTGTACTGCAACTATCTCTTCATCTTTGATCTTTGTTCCTTAATAATTATTTCTGGTGAGGCAATCATCTTGACTTTAGGCAGTTCAGATTAGTGATGAGATTTCTATTTGCAAAATGAGATTTTTTCAGGAGATGGTGCCCCAAGGTCATAGAAGTACCATATCTTGCATCATCAGAGATGCATGCATTTTGTTGTCTTTGTAATTTCATTGTATTGTTGCCTGCCACTAGTCTATATGGTGTTCCTGTGTATTGGTTAAGACAGGGCAGTGTACCCTTGCAAGGATCATTCAAGTTATAAAGATGGTGATCAATGCTTTAGCTGCTTTTGCAATGATTTGGATATGGTATGTGACTGGAGCTGCAACTTATTCAACACCTTGATGATGAGACCTTAAACTTGTTATCTTTCAATTCTAATATTGCATGTTAAAAGATTTTTATTTGAGCTCATTCTCCTATGGCCATCGTTGGGGTTATATGTATGCTGATTGCTGGGTGATCAGTGCTTTAGCTGCTTGTAGTATGTTGTGTTTGCATTTTTAACTGTGGGTCTTTCACCAACTTATGATTCATGGCTGAAATGTAGAGATCTGGCTTTATGGCTTTTAAACAATTTTGCATGATTACCTTCTCTTTTTCATTGATTGACTGAAGTTCTCTGAAAGAGATCGCACAAAGCTGTCCTGGATTACACTCTATTGACCTGAGCAACTTGCATAAATTGACAAACTTTGCAATCGGTAATCTTGTCACTGGTTGTAGAACAGGTGACAAGCTAAAACTCTCACAATGCTTTCAGGTTTTCAAAATACATCATTCAATACAGAATGCTTTCTAAGTGTAGCATATGCAGTGTCCTTAACCATAATCTTTTGCTTGCAATATTCGCCATCATTTTCTATTACTTTTTGCTCTTTTCTTCAATATCGGTTGCTTATGCCTTGAGAGAAAATTTGTCAAAGAATATCACCATACATTGCTACAAAGGAGGGTTGTTTCTTCGCATAAAAAGTTCTTCATTTTGAATATTGAAAAGTTGTTTCAAAATGCTTGGTTTCAAATTTCCTTCTAATATTCCTTTTGGGGAGTGGTTGGCTGCCCAGAATCATCTAGGTAGATAGTGCATACATTTTTTTTTTTTGTATTTTACTTTTATTTTGCAAGTAAAAATAGTATATCCAATTTGCGGAGATATAACAGTCTTTTATGCTTATAGGAGTGGGTGCATACAGTACATTGTAATTTGTATATATAAGGAACGTCTCATTCTGTCAGATTATATGAGCTGGATTTGACATAGTTCACACTTAACTCCTTTGATGAAATTTCTACCTTCATCGAGCATGTATGTATCCTTTCCATCTTTACATGAACATGTATTTGAGTATGTCCATACATGAGATCTTAGCTCTTTGTAGTTGGCACACGCCATTTCACTTACTCCTTAGCTTCATTTGTAAAATAAGTATTTGGATTTGTTAGAAATCGGAGAAAAGGAAATATCAGACGAAGAATAGGAATGGGCGGGGAAATGATTTTGCAGTGTGTCTGTTTTTTCAATTTTTCTGGATTTCTATGTATTTACTCTCATATGATTCCTGAGTTGTCTTTCATGCTTGAAGGCGTATAACAGTAGTTTCAAGCTACATATAGGATCCTCTCGGTAGCATTCTTGAAAAATGACAAAATAAGTGTTTCGTTTGAAGTCTTCGAATAGTGGTTTCAATCTTCATATAGGATATTATCAGTATGCATTCTTCAAAAGGTGAAAAAGAGCTATCCTTTTTGATAGTATGTTCTGAATTCCTTGTACTCATAAATAGTAAAATTGTGAGTGGCATAAGCTTACTCTTAATCTTTATCAATGGCAGTGATGAAGCTGTTGCTACGGGAAGAAATTTCACTCATTTTTGTGGTGCTGCACTGTTAGCAATGGGAACATGCAGATTTTCTTTGCTTTCACTTCTAGGCCTCTTGTTTCCTCTTCATGTTTTTCTGGGTACATGGGAATTTGGTAATCAAAAAAGGTCAATGAATTATTGCCTGACTTGGTGCCTGACTTTACCCCCAAAGGCTCAAAAATTTGATTAGTCTGGATTTTTCTTGGTGCCTCAACTTGACAAACGAAGCGCTGTACTCAGGTATGCTCTGTTTAGTTTGGTAAATGAAAAACAAACTTTGCTCACAACCCCAAAGTTTGCTTGACCATTAAAGGACACAGCTAATGTCCTACCTTTTTTCCCGTGCTTAGACTGCCAACAGGGATTGGTGAAAGGCACCTGCTCCTACCACAGAGTCGAAGACAAAGGCTGTCTTTCTCGATTATGCAGAAATACAGGGATTTCTTGTGCTTGTACAATTTGATTTTGTGTTGTGACTTTGAGTTCTTTCCTACACTCTCGGTTTCATCATAGGTCACCTTATCCTGATCCATGCATCTTAAGGTTTCATCCGAACTGAAGAAAAGGGCACAAAAATTTCGTTTCTTTGCCCTAGATTGACCCTAAAATCTAAATTATTGTGAAATATCAGTGTTATCAAAGGCAAAAGCGCAAGAAAGCTTTAAGGTCTATTAGAGCTTTGAGCACGAAGTGTAAAATAAAGCGAGGGCTTTCATGAAGAAAAACGCAAATGGAGAAACACTACATATGCATGTCCAAAAATATCTATTAGCATGAATACCAAATATATGGACAAAGAAATTGAAAAAAAATTTATGATAAAGTGAAACATCAATTGTTTAGTATCGTCTTTTCAGGATTATGTTCATTGGTAGGGAAAAGTATGTCTTAGAGCATTGATGACAATACTGAAGCGTCCGCTATCACAAAATGCGTGTGTTCTCAAGGTTCCTATTGTTCCTTTTGCTATGGTTATTGTTACTGCTTTCTTTTTAATCCGTCCTTGAGCTGAGGGTATATCAGAAACAGCCTCTTTAGGGATGGCAATGGGGCGGTGCGGTGGCGGGGCGG
>MU716011.1:31187-65632 GCA_026770625.1 Nicotiana glauca | reverse complement strand
CCCCGCCCCAGCACCGCCTCGCTCCTCCCCGCCTGCCATTACTACTTTACCTTAACAAGGTAGGGGTAATGTCTGCTTACACACTATTCTTATCGGACCCCTCATATGGAATTACATTGGGTTTATTGTTGATGTTGTTGCTGTCGTTCTAATAGAGGTTTCATAATACAGGTTATTAGTTAAAGTCGGTGGCTGAAAATGCAAATAGATATGAAACCATTTTTGGTGGTCGGCCGGTGTTGTATTTGATTGTTCATCACTTTAAGCTCAAATGCATAGGTATGGAGGCATCATACTACCACCTAAATGCTTTTCACTTTGCCTTAATAGTTTCCCTTTGTAGTAAAAGGGTTCTTCTGAGAGCGAAGATTTCCAATTGCAACTCAACTCTTCAACTTCTTAAGAATCTTACTCCTTCCGGTCCACAATAAGTGTTCAATTTACTTTTAGCACGCCCATTAAGAAAATACTAAATCCTATACAAAATTACCTAATATGACTAAATTACCCTTATTTAGTAAGTTAATGTGATGAGAGAGAAACTTTTTTAGGAATATGCACATAAGCGTAAAAGAATAAAAACAAATTGAATTTTTTCTTGATTACCTAACTAGACACTTATTTTGGACAAAAATCAAAAAGTAAATTGGACACTTATTGTGGACCGGAGGGAGTATTTCAGCATGGCATGTTGTTTGCTCAAATTTTCAGGCAAGCGATCGACAATGGATGCAATTTTTTGACATACTGCTATCTGGTTTAATAATAATGACAAACCTTCGTGCATCTTTTGATAAAACTATCTTTTGCATAAAAACATTCATCTACATGTGCTTATTCCAGAATCAGATAGGATCCAAGCGTATCTTTTATTATATATATCCAAGATTACACATAATGAAAGATGTCACCACCTCACCTAGATAATTTCAAGCACACTTCATAATTTTTTTCAATTTCTTCCTTTAGTTATAACCAAAGTTATCATAAACATTTTGGGAATGAAAATGAAAAGAATGTGATAACTGATAAGAGTTCCTTCTTTGTTTAGTTTTCTAGAAAAAGTGATGATTGAGTAATTGACGAATTAGAGTAACAAACTGGAGATCCCAGGGTCGAATCCTAGCTACAATGTTCAGTGTGAACTTATTTGCTTTCAATCTTGGCTAAAGGTTTACCAACACCTCTGCTTGTGGGTTGTAAAAAGCTAGCGGTAGATTAGCCGAGTCGCACCAAGCTAGCATGAACACCATCATAACAAAGCAAAAGAGGGGGTGGGTATTAGGGGTGGATTGGAGAAATGAAATGCTATTAAGGCAGGACCAATATCTAGAGAAAGTTTGAAAGAAGAAGAGCAATCTTATACTGCAGCTCGTAACTTTCCTCACGTTGATAATAAGAAATGATATTCTTTCCTACTATCTTATTTACTTCCTTTAACCAAACAACATAGAAGTTGTTTTCTTTTTTATGTTCCTTTTATATTAATTTCTTCATTATACATTTTCCATTCAACTTTCCCTTCTCTTTTTCCCCCATTTCAGGACAAAGCAAAAAGTGTAAGAATGAAGACTCAACACTAAATGGTTAAATGCATACAACAAAGAATTCAACATTTAACTACTTTGATAAGAAACTTTTATTCACACAAGATAGCACCAATATCCTTAAAACATGCTGATGTATAACAGAATCTCTTTCACTGACATATAATACTTAGAAACTCTTTCACTACGCGTACGCGTACACAAAACCTGAGAAAAGACGGGACACGCTAGAAATGAGATATCTACGGCAGCTTCTAATGGTTCCAAACTCTAGATGACTGGAGGATCATCAGATGACACCCTTCTCAGGTGTGGTGGCTAGCCATATGCCAACTTGAAATGCCCCTTTGGGTATAGACCAAAGGGATAAAGGCCAGAAGGAGATAGCCAAGAACTCTGTAAAGTGTGGAACCAAAGGATATGTCGGAGGTTGTTGTTCAGCTCCAACTTCAACAGCAGAAATCACAGCTCTAAGCATCCAGACATGAAAACAACAATAAATTAGCCAAGTAAGAAGGATGGAATTTGGAGGACTGCTTAACTTACGTTATCGATAATAAAAACGAATGTTCGAGCCAAACAAAAAAAAAAAACAAATGACCCCTATATGTTAAATGACACAACTAAAGCTAATCAACAACTACTCAACTAATTAAATTTTCTGAAACAACTTCCACTCCAGTCACTAACTTTTAAAAAGTTTAAGCGATTGTTTCGCATCAAGTCATTTTAGAAGAAGGGTCATCCAAAAAAGCCAACTAGGAAATCCTTTAGGGAGAAGCTAAGAGTTTCTTCTACCAATGACCTGTTAGATTTTTCTATCTTCATTAGTCTTTTCTCTATGGATTTGTTGTGTTTGTTTCACTTTCTCACCATGAAAGAGATATATCCTTCTTAGCCCTCATTCCGTCTTAGTTGCCTTGTCAGTCATCTTGTTCACTAGAAGAAAAAACAAGATAAGGAAACTCATGAAGCTTTTCTCAAGTTCCAGCTTCAGTTCAACTGCCCTTTTCTTATGCTACCAAATTTGTGGGGCATATAAAACTAGAATCCAGATATAGAATTAAAACTTTATCATATAGTAAAAGATTCTCCTCCAATTGGCCATGTTTGACAGCACCACGTACTCGTAGGATAAAAAACAACTGCTAGAATGGTCACAAAACGGAGATGAATTAGCAGACCACTAGGGCAATGCAAAACTAGTTCAGTGCAAAAGATGGCATCACTTGTTAATAGTGAAGTAGAATTTCTCATTGAATAACAGAATAATTAGGAATCTAATGTACAGTAACAAATTGGATGAAGGATAGTGCTACATACTAGCAAAGTTCAAGCTATTATTTCAATACCGCTTGTACAACTTGCAAATGCAGCAATCCTTTTCATATAATAATAAGGTCAATGGGAAATGGATTGAGGAAAAGAAGTGCGTTAGATAGATGTTTCTCCCTGCAAATGTGGCAGGACATGTAAACAGGCAACTTAATATCTTCAAGACAAGAAAAAGTTAGTTGGCTTACAGGTAAGGTTGAACCTTCTGCAGCATCTTTTTTCCTAGAAATCAATTATTTGTGTTTGCACTCACTTCTTTGTTTTGGTTACAATTACCAGTTTATTCCAAATTGCAAACAAAGTTATACATAATATTATTGGAATACTGATCTTAATAAGACTCTGATATCATCCAGCTAGCCATGAAGATGTCCCTGTGCAATGTTGATAGTTTTACAAGATAAAAAATACCTTTTACAGGTTGGTGTAAGTTCCTCGGAATTGATTTCCATAGCATCTTAAACTCATGGAGAAACTGTCTATGATGAAGAGATGGGAACCATATGATAAAAGAAGTTACTTCCACTCCTTTGGTACGCTAACTTCTGTCTCTTCCTTACATAGCACTGTCCTACAGAGGCCCACAAGTAGGTAGTATCGAAGTAGGATTCATAATGTTCAGGGTAGGAGTGTCAATGGATATTTAGAAACGGACTAAACCATCGAATCGTACCGTACCGAATCGATTTTTAGGTTGTTTTTATATAAATCTATAACCGTACCGATAACTAGGGTAGGTTTTTTATTTTATAAAAATAAATCGAAAAAATACCGAACCGTACCGAATAAACTTCATATGTGAAAAATATATTTATATAGTAAGTTTAAAACTTATAAAGCATTAGATTTTTCATTGGGTCTTGGAATTATGAAAACTATTACAAGCCAACAAGTAATTATACTCAAAATACTAATTTCTAAAATCTATTATGCTATTTATACTTAAATTAAGTTATTTCAAATATCTTTATTAGCAAGACACAAAGTGTTCTAGAGATTATGCGTAGCTAACTACCATTTATTGAATATGTTTTCTTTCATATAATTTAGATTTATCTTTTTGAATATTTAATATAAACTTTATTATTGAGTCCCGGCTTGGTTAATATTTTTTCACTCGTGTCGAATAGTTGGTTTTTTTCACGTTGTTGGCGAATAGTTGATGGATCTATACTCTAGACATCTTTCATGTTTTTTAATTCATCACATTTAAACAGTAAAAATGTCTAGAAAATTTTGCTAAGTCCTATAAAAGAACATATGTTATTGCGTTCTACTTCTACTGGTGAATTTTACATGACATTTAAAAAATATAACGAAAATTAACCGAACCGTACCGATATGAAGTGAAACCGACATGATCGGGACGGTTTCGAAAAGTCTAA
This sequence comes from Nicotiana glauca, assembly GCA_026770625.1. NCBI lineage: Eukaryota > Viridiplantae > Streptophyta > Magnoliopsida > Solanales > Solanaceae > Nicotiana > Nicotiana glauca. The sequence continues at coordinate 61,365 of MU716011.1, read as the reverse complement.
TTTTGGTTATACATAATAGAATAACCGAAAAATTGGTATGGTACAAATTTTATAAAATAACCGTCCGAACCGAACCATTGACACTCCTACTTCAGGGCATAATATAAGTCAATAAGCAGAAAACAGATATTAAAAACACTCCTCTAGCTCACCCCATGACCCCCTAGCCAGAATTGAAGTACACAATGCTGCAAGATGTTCAGTTTTCGTGCTCAGCATCCAGAATGAGAACTTTTCTGCTGCATTCCAAGTCAAGATGTAGCCAGCCTTCTTAAAGACGAGTAACCCTTTTTTAGCTTTGGAGAGTAATAACGGAAGAACAAGTTTCATATTGGATAAGGGGGCTTGTGTACCAACCTCTTTAAATGTGTCAGCAAACAACAGCTGTCAAAGATGTGAAGGAATTTCATTAACTCCGTTTGGTCAATTTGAATTAGTGCAAATCAGTTATTTGTCCTTTACTCAGATGGCAAGGAATGATACAGATTTTTGAGGCAGGAGAGTATACATTGTTTTGGAGACAAATGATACTGATGCTAGTACTACTGAAGGAATTTCCTCAATTCATATGATCAATTTGAAGATTTTGGAGAATCATTTATTTGTCCTCGGATGGCCAAAGATGAAAGATTTCATGCGGGAGAGTTTAGGTAGTTAGTTATTAGAATGTAAAACCTGACTGAATCATCTGTGAAAGAGAACTATGATGTACAATGATGCAGGTTGCTTTCTGAGAATGACACATTCACATGATTTGAAACTGACAGACTAGTGAATAGCCTAGAGTAATCAGCAGGAAAAAGACGCTGAGCTCATCAAGTTGACCAAAAAAAAGTTGAAAGCCAAGTATAAACAGCAATAATTATATTGGTCCTTCTGCCTAGCAAGATATCCGAGTGTTTTTACTTCAAACAGAAGCTTTCATCCCCCGCTTCGCCTATCTTCAAAAAGCGATGTCGATAAAACTCTTTAAAAGAGATCCGCTTCTCTGCAGATATAGGAAGATCTATCAAACTTAAACGAAGTAGGAAGGCATTACAAATGATATTGATTACAGGAATCTGCAGACCTGGGTCGATAGACAATAGTCTCGAGCATAAGTCAACAGAATCAGGGTGCAACTGAGGAATAATCAGCTCAGAGAAAGGAAGACACATAGACGCCTTGATATTCTGTAGTATCTATATTAAAAACATAAAATAATTGATAAGTGGACTAACGAACAGAGGGAGGCCTCTGCATTGAAGAAAATGCTGTTACCTGAACACTAGTCCTACCACGGAAAGGAGGGTAACCATTAAGTAGTTCAAACAGAATTGCACCAAGACTCCACATGTCAACCTATTCAGAAGAATATGCATCAGCTTGTCTCATCTGTGTTATATAGTTGTATTAACTAGTTTCTTACCTTCGCATCATATTTTTGAAATTGAAGAATTTCTGGAGCCATGTAAAAAGGGGAACCACAAACGGTTTCTGCAAAGTCGTCCGGATTTAACATTCTACTCCAAGAATAAAAAGATAAAGAGATAATTAATGATGCCAAGCATTTTAGCTTCCCTGTTTCAGAACTCCATATCAAGTTCCTTTACCTTGAGAGACCAAAATCGGCAATCTTAAGAATCGCGTCATTCTCCAAGCTAGCTAAGAGAATGTTCTGAACCAGAAATGAACAAAAATTAGAACATTCCCAGACACAATAAAAATTAAATAAATGAGATGAACATTATATTTTGAGCATAAGTATTCAAAAGAGAACAAAATTCAATAAGAGAAAAACGACGATAGAAACTTGCACAAACAAAAAGATTACCAGGTAGGGAGGACTTGTGAGTCATGCGGCCTACTTGTAGATTTAATATGCGGTTGTCTAAATTCTGTAGGTTCTAAGTTAGTAAACCTTCTTCATTTCTTCTCGTATATATATATCACCATTTCTACTTCTCCTTTTGACAAATTTTTTCCGACTTTATGCATTTTCATGCTTCCCGTTCCCTTCTTCAACATATCTCAAGAATTAGGCCCCAATTTTATCTCTCAAACTTCATTTCCCCTTTCGAGACCTTTCCCTAGGTTACACAGTTTTTTCCCTTCAATTTCCAAACCTAAAGTACACCTAGCATTTCTAAATTACATGTGCATCATAAACATTCAGCTCAAGGCGATGAAAGGGCTCTGAATATCAGCTCAAGACATTAATAGGAGTTTGAAATGCTAGTTGAAAAAAACACATTTCAGACAAATAATTTAATGCAAAAAAGTGAAAAAGAAAAGCTAAAACTATTCAGCAACCTGATTCCAGCATGCATTTGGTGGACAGATTGGAAGGAAAGAAACTTTAGATGTTTTGAGGATACAAGTAATTCCATCCAGAGGATAAAATTGAATTGTATATTACTTTTCCTTTTTTGGTGTAGAGAGCTCTGTAAATGATTGTGAATCCATACTTGGAAGTCATAGAAATCCCTGTAAGTTTTTTGTAGGGGGATATCAAAAGTTTCTGTATCTATTCATCAGCACAATCATTGGAAAATATATATGAAACATGTTACCAGTTTCAAAGACTATTCAGCAACCTAAAAATAAGCTTGGTTCATTTGGAAAAATGATTCAAGCATCAGGTTTTATCCACCTCCACGTGGGACTAGCTAAGCTCTAAGTGATAAGCAAAATTGCATAATGTTATATTGCAATAGCAAATCGAATCAAAGATGTATAAGTATGACTTGGGTGAAAAACAATCTGAGTATACTTCTAGGTGTTTTTCAAATTAGTTGATAACACTTCCGGTTTTAGCAGTGTGTATTGAAATGTATTTTGTTTATGAAGATTGAAGACACAAAAGCTTGTACCTCTGGCTTCAAGTCACGATGGATAATTCGGTGTGAGCTTAGTACCTCTAGACCAGCTCCTACAGTATTGCAATCAAAATGGCATTAGTTGTACAATGTGAAAGGATATCTTGGTATAAGAAAAAAGCAGAAAAGGATTCTGAATGAAAATTTACCAATCTGTTTCATAAATTTTATAGCTACACATTCTCGAACTCTGCCATGATTTCTGATATAAGAAGCCAGATCTCCTCCAGCACAAAACTCCAAGACAAGGAAAATACAGTTTTCAGCCTGAGGGACAGATCAGTTGTCTCAAATTAAGAATTGAGGGAGAAGCACATCACTAGATTTTCAGATGGTTATGATTGCATCTTTTGGTCTGAAGCATGAAACTTATACAAAGATTATACTACACCTTCTGCCTAATGAGTATCAAACTTTGCAAGTTAAGCTTTTTAAGGCAAATGGACATAAACAAGCCATACACGGATGCATGTGAAGAAGAAATTCAAAGCTAAACCCTCCAACACCCCGCGAATAAATTCTTGAGGGTCACAGCTTTTACTGTATCTAGTGCACAAATTATGAAGCACTACTTCATCTTACGACTAAAAGCTATGACACTATAATTTACAGCTGAAATCACATGCTCAGAGTGGATAATGACGCACAAAAGAAAGTAGAAAAGATAAAAGTTTTTCCTTGGCCAATCACATCTTTGGATATGATGCACCCAATTTAACTTTTCCACTTTCCTATCAATACCTTCCAGACATGGTGCTCTTTGCGAAAGCACCTTCTTTATAAAGGTTTTTAATTTCCAAATTAGAAGAGAGATGAAGAAAGACCACCGTTTTTGGTCTGAGTTTATCTCTTCTTCTTTTTTTCCAGAAAAATTACCCATCCAGGCATCCACTATTGCTCATTAAAAGACCATAAAAGAAACAGAATTCTAAGGGATCCAGTGAAATTTCTCAGTCAAAATTGTTCTTAGCCGTTAACCCCTTGCTACCCAAATATCAATGCTTGAGCTTACTTGCTCAATTTGTCAGAATTCTAAATTTAAGACAATTGTTCCATTATTATAATTTTGTTTTTGGGATAAATGAGAAATCAGTTGTTTCCATCTGGAGCCACCCCTTTACCCTTCTCCACATAAATACCAGACTTGATTCACCACCAAAATTCAAACATAGCTGTACTCATTTGCAGTTGAATATATATATGAACAATTCTATTCACATAAAATGTTACTTCAGTCCAATTCCATTCAAATTGTGTAGACAATCATAAAGCAATTTGGAATACTCAATTATAGATAACAAAAACAAAAAACAAAAAAGATAGCACAAACCTGAAAGATATCGAAAAGGCGAATGATGTTAGGGTGATTAACAGAAGACAAGAAGGTGAGTTCACAGTCCAAGCAATTTTTGAGTTGGCGAGTGAGGTTGAGGAGGTTGATTTGCTTCAACGCCACCACTTTTCCGCTTGTACGGTGCTCCGCTTTCCACACCGTCGACGACGAACCTCCGCCGAGCCTACACGTCAGCGTGTATTCTCCGACCGTCCGGTGATCAGCTTCCATTGTATTCTCTGTGTGTGTGATTTTTTTTTTTCAAATTTTTTTTTAGCAAACTGTGTGTGTGTTTATTCTCTGGCTTTGGGAAATCTTTTAGTAGAGGTGCCGATGCTTTTTGGCCCCCTTTTTTTTTTTTTTTTCTTGAAATCCACATCAAACAGTTTTCAAAATCATTTAAAGGAATAGAATTGAAATTCAAGTTTAAAAAGAGTTTATGGAATTGGGATTGTGTTTTGACATAAATTTTCCTTGAAAAGAAAAAGTAAAAATTTGTCAGAAAAAATTGATATTTTCCTTGAAATATAACTTTAAACTAGTGTTTTAAAAGGTAGAAGCGAGATCTATAAAAAATTTAATTTTTAAATTAATAATATAACATTATAACAGGCAAGAATATAAAAATGTAATAAAAGTTTATGAAAACGAGAAAGAATTATAAACACTCATAGAAAATAAAATATCTAGCGTATTTTGCAAATATAAATAATATACTAATGCTAAAGTTATCATGAAATATAAATCAACTATAACATTTTAACTTTCAAATAATTAAAATCATAATTTCATAAAGATATTATCAAATTGCACATTTTTCCTCCCAAAAAGTAAATACTCAATAAATTGTGTCAATGTTATAATTTTGTAATTAACAAGGTATGAAAGAATCCAATTGGTATATGATTCAGGTGTTAGCTAAGAAAAGAAATAAAAGAGATTCCTACAAATCTATTATTAATATATGGGTTATGCATACTACTAATAAATAGTCTATGTTCATTGTTTAAAGTGTGTAGGTTCATTCTGTAACACTTCCCCTCGAGCTGGAGCATATATATTGGTTATGCCCAGCTTGATACAAAAGTAATCAACTCGAGTGTCATTTAATGCTTTAGTGAACAAATTAGCTAGATGCTCTCCTGTCCTCACATAGCCAGTGGGAAATCAAGTTCTCTTGAATCTTCTCACGAATAAAATGACAGTCAACTTCAACATGTTTTATTCTTTCACGATACACTGGATTTGAGGCAATCTGGAGTGTGACTAGATTATCACACCAGAGTTTTGATGAAGTAGGATGCTTTAACCCAATTTTAGTTAAAAGGTGATGTATCCGCATTATCAAACATGTTGATTGTGCCATAGCTCTATACTTGGATTATGCACTGGACCTAGATACAACATTTTATTTCTTACTTCTCCATGATACCAAGTTTCCACCAACAAATATACAGTAACCAGTAGTAGATCTTCTATCAATCTTAGATCCAGCCCAATCTGCATCTGCAAACCAATCAATGCGAGAATGACAGTGATTGATGTATAATATGTCAAGTCCAGGAACTCCTTTTAAGTAACATAGGATCTGCTCCAAAGCCTCCCAATGTTTAACTGTGGGTGCGGACATAAGCTGGATAACATGCTCACTACAAAAGCAATATCTGGACGAGTCACAGTGAAATAGTTTAATCTCCCAACTAACCTCATGTATCTATCTGGATCATTAAATGGATCGCCGTCATCTTTCATAAGATGCAAATTAGGAACCATTGGAGTACTGCAAGGCTTGGCAGCTAGCTTACCGTTACTGCTAGTAAGTCAAGAATACTTTCTCTGAGATAGAAAAATTCCTTTCTTGCTTCTAGTTATTTCTATTCCCAAGAAGAATTTCAGTTGTCCCAAGTCTTTAGTGTGAAACTTTGTATGCAAGAAAGACTTGAGGAAGAGATTCCTGCATAATCACTCCCTGTGATAACAATGTCAACCACATATACAACAAGGAGAATAGATCTAGATGTTGATTACTTGTAGAAGACAGAATGATCACATTTGCTCTTTTTCAGCCCAAATTCTTGAACTGCTTCACTAAATTTACCAAACCAAGTCCGGGGACTCTGTTTCAAGCCATATAAGGATTTTTTCAAGCGGCAGACCTTGCCATACTTCCCCTGAGCAACAAAATCAGGTGGTTGCTCTATATATACCTCTTTACAGAGATCACCATGAAGAAAAGCATTCTTAATATCCAATTGACGCAAAGGCCAATTCTCATAAACAGCTAGAGAAATGAACAAGCAGACAGAAGTAAGTTTGGCAATCGGAGAGAAGATGTCAGAATAATCCACTCCATAAGTCTGAGCATACCCCTTAGCCACAAGTCTGGCCTTAAGTCTCACCACAGAGCTATCAGGATTAACTTTGACCATGAAGACCCACTTGCATCCCATTGCTTTCTTTCCACTGGGTAAATCCACTAAATCTCAAGTGTGATTTTTTTTTTGTAAGACATGTATTTTCTCAAGTATTGCATCAAACCATCTAGAATGATTCAAAGCCTCCTTCACCGTTTTGGGTATAGAAATAGAGTCTAGAGACACAATCAAAGATCTAGATGCAGGAGACACATGGTCGTAGGATACAAAATTAGCAACAGAATATGTGGATTTGCAAATACATATACCTTTGCGAAGAGCAATTGGAAGGTTAAGGTTTTTTGGAGGGTCAGGTGGAGGCAAATCTGATGATGAAGGAACTGATGACAAAGGAACTGGTGCAGAACATGTATCATTCATCTGTTGCCTCCGCGAGTGAATTTGAACAATTGATGGTCTTGTTAACACAGTTGGAGCAGGTGTTGAAGACAGAATAGTGGATTGGTGCTCGATAGAACTAGGAGATGGAGGAACATCATCTCGATTTTCTATCAAAGTACAAGTAATATGATATATACTAGCCACACGTCTTCCTCCCCCTGACTTGTAGAAAGGGGAAGAGCATAGAAGAATAGTGTAGTCTTTGAAAATACCATATAAGTTGATACCAAATATTTGCCAAGTTCAGTAGAATAACACTGATACCCCTTATGAAGGCGATGATAGCCAAGAAAAACAGACTTCAATGCCTTGGAATCCAACTTGGTAACAGATGGTCGAATATCTCGAACATAACATGTGCTTCCAAATACCTTAGGTTCCACCAGAAATAATGCATTGTTTGGAAAAAGAATAATGTAAGGCACATTACCACCAAGAAGTAGTAGGCATGCGATTAATCAGAAAGCAAGCCATAGAGACCGCATCAATATAGAATTGTTTAGGAACCTTCATTTGGAACAAAAGTGTCCGAATTGTCTCAAGTAGATGTCTATTCTTTCTCTCAGCAACTCCATTCTGAGAGGGTGTATCAACACATAAAGACTGATGTAGTATACCATTTGTCTCATGTATGACTGAAATAACTCTACCATGTAATATTTACCATTATCACTCCATAAAATATGCACCGAAGCATTAAATTGAGTTTTGACTTCAGCACAGAAGCCAGAAAAGTGAGTAAATCGGCTCTTCATAAAGTAAATCCTAGTCATTCGAAAAAATCATCTACAAAGGTGACAAAATAGTTATGCCCAGTTTTGGACACAAAGGGACATGGTTCCCAAATATCATAATGAACTAACTCACAAGCTGACTCAACTCGTTTATTAACCCTTAGACTTAACGAGATGCGATGGTATTTTGCAAATCGACATGACTTACAATCCAATGAAGAAATATTGAAACTGAGGACAAAGCTTCTTCAACAAAGGTAGAGAAGGGTGTCCCAATCGACAATGTGCTTCAAAAGGAGACACAATACTAGAGTATAAAATAGACTGTGGCTCCCATTCATCAATAATATAACGATCACCAGAAAAATATCCTTTACCAATAACCTGTTTTATTGTAAGATCTAAAAACAAATAATGATCGGGAAAGAATGTAACATAACAATTAAGATCTTTGGTAATTTTACTAACATAAATCAAGTTAAAGGTCAAGTTTGATAGACTTAATATAGATGACAGGGTAATAGAGGAAGTTGGATTAGCATTCCCATATCCAACACTGTTGCAAGTTGATCCATCAGCTACAATAACAGGAGAGAGTGCTTTATGTGAGCGAAAGCAGGAAAAAATATTTGGATTATCTGTCATGTGATTTGTGGCACCTGAATCGATCACCCATTTATTGGAAGAGGTGATAATACATGTTTTATCTAACCCAGCAAAGGCAGCAACTGAAGAAGATTCCTTAACTAATTTATGATATTGAAGTAACTGTAGAAACTCATCCGAAACCAGGATTGTTGGACTAGGAGTTTTTGCATTATTATTCTTTACCATCATTTTTTCCTTTGAATAACCGACCGATTAAATTAACAGAGGTCCCCAAAGCTAAAAGATACCAAAACATCTCTGGTAGACACGAAGTCAACAATCTATTTAATAGAACTCCACTCTAATAATCCACTCAACTAAATCAAAGAACCAAACAAATCTGTCCCCAAATCAAATAAAATCATAGACTAACAAAGTTTCTGATAAGGGAAGATCCAACATATAATATCAAGTCCCAAATTGTAACAAAGTCTATTACAAGGAAGACCCAACAAATACCAATCCACAAAACAAGAAATTAGATGCAAGAATATTGTTCCACGACTAGTTCAGTATCCCAAAAACAAAACAAACAGTAGAAGAACTCAAACCTGACTAAAATTTATGTAATACAACCTTGTCCGAGTCTATTCTTCACGAAAATAAGGTTTTGTTATCAGAGGATAACCAACAATCGATCGAAAATAATCAAGTTGATCTTGGAGAATAAATATGGGCAGAGAAAGGACCACTCATGCACCTTACGTGTCTGCCGAAAAGCTTTGGTCAACTTTGGCGAGACAAACTCAACTCCATCGAAGCCCCTGATGTGTCTCTGATACCAAGTAATTAACAAGGTATGGAAGAATCAAATTGGTATATTATTCCATGTAGTGGTACATATATATATATATATATACATCAGGTGCTAACTAAGGAAAGAAATAAAAGAGATTCCTACAAATCTACTATCTATACATAGGTTATGTACGCTACTAAGAAACAATCTATGTTCATTGTGTTAAGTGTCTAGGTTCATTCTCTAACACTCCCCCTCAAACTAGAGAATATAGATTGATCATCCCCAGCTTGTTACAAAGGTAATCAACTCGAGTGCCATTCAATGGTTTAGTGAACAAATCAACCAGCTGCTCTTTTGTCTTCACGTAGCCAGTGGAAATCAAGTTCTCCTGAATCTTCTCATGAATAAGATGACAGTCAACTTAAATATGTTTTGTTCTTTCATGATACACTGAATTTGAGGCATTATGGAGTGCGGCTTGATTATCACACCAGAGTTTTGATGAAGTAGGATGCTTTAACCCAATTTCATGATCTCCAACGCTCAAGTCCAAAAGTATATCAACTTGCAATACAATAAATATCTGTAACTTACATGTAACATTCAATTCAACAAATAAAAGTTTATCGAAGTTTATTTCGTGTAAAATTAGATATATATATCTAATACCGCTTTAGTATATTTTTTTAAAATTTAATGCCTCAAATATCTACCAAAAAAAACAACAAAACAAAATAGCCACATTATAATTCCCATCTTAATATAACTTGTTTACAAATAAACGACTTAGCACAATAAAATAATTTCATGTATAGTAACTCTATTTTTTTAATTTATGGCAATAAAGTTGTAAACCTTTTTTATGACAATTTTTTTTTATCAACGTTGCTTAATTATCACAAGAAGTTTCGGAATAATATTTTTTTAAACTAATGTATTGTTGGGTTGAGTTAACTACCATGTAGGGATGACGTTTGGGCAGTTTGAATTGGATATAAAAATTTCGATGTGGATTTTTTATTTTTAAATTGAAGAAATGACAATCCAAATCCAATCCATGTGAGCACCTAATTTTTTACCATACTTGAGATTTTCTAACACTTTTTAGTATTTAAATAATTGTAAGTTTAATTTATATATTTTAACCTTTATTTCATTTTTACTTGGTTTTCTTTATTGAGTTTGAAATATTTAGCTAGTAGTTTTATTTTATACTTTTAAAAGAAAAGAATATATATATATATATATATATATATATATATATATATATATATATAAAGCAAGAGCCAATGAGTCATTTCCATGTTGCAAGATTCGTTCTTATCTTTTGTAACAAACTCACATGCTCTCCCTAAAAACTCACATGCCATACGCACTCTTTTTTCTTGGCCACCAATTAATCTTTATACCTACGCCTATATATCTTCTACACACAACACAAAAGACAAGAAGAGGAACCTAAATTAAAAAGTGAAGAACGGCCATTTTTGAAGGAGAAAAAGATTAAAGACAATCTTTCAATTACTAAATTCCAAAAGTGAAGAACGGCCAGAACTTCTTCCACCATTTTCCAAATTTTCTTACGTTTTTTTCCAATTTATTCCTCTACACACTGAAACGTCCTCAACTGTTAATGAAATCGCTAAAGGCATTTCAGAAATCGCGAATCTCCAATTGAAGATTCTATACCTCAACCTCAAATTCGAGCCTTATGTCACGTCCTTAGTTGTTAACTAAGTACACGTGCGACACTTGACAACTCGCTCACGATTTTGTACAACTTGCTCACATTCTTGCTATGTCATGTCAGCCTTACTACACTCAAGATCGCTAAGAGAATGGAAGAAAGAACACAAGAGAATTGTTAAAGGAAGCTTTGTATTAAAGAAAACTTGAATTGTTTGCTTAATGAATTACAAATGAATGGCCCCCTATTTATACTAATCACCTAGGGGCTAGTGTGTAAATAATAATTGTTCCACAAGTCCTTAATATTTATAAGTAAGTCCCTTCTCTAGAATTTTCTACAAGCCTAGAAGATTCCAAGGACTTTCCTAGCAAATCCATAAGGATCTAGGGTCTTCCTAAGGAAATATCCATATTTCTCTAGAATCTTCTCACAAATACTAGCCTTCCTCTTATGTAAGCTTCCACATGGCATTAATATATGTCAAATGGCGCCTACGTGGCATGATGACATGGCGGGTCATCACACTCTCCCCCACCTAATATTATGACGACCGCGGCGCAATGTTGCTGCATAAACTTTCGGATCTTATCTTTGAATTGTCACAAGTCTTCATATCATTCCCACGTAGCCTCATCCGGTGATTCCCCTTTCCAATGGACGAGGAACATAGCGGTGGCTTTTTGCCCTTGTTTTCGCTTGGCCTGGTAATCCATAATAGCCTCAATCTCCCGATCATGCGAGGTGGTGATAGCCATTGGCGCTCGACTTGATTGGCCCCTACTCGGATCATCCTTATCTTCATGATATGGCTTAAGCATGCTAGCATGGAAGACAGGGTAGAGCTTAATATACAATGGCATATCAAGCTTGGCGACGATCTTAAATGGCCCCTCATACTTGCGAATCAAATTCTGATGCATGCCCCGTAGTGCCTTGAACTGTCTTGGGTTAAACTTTACCATGACCATGTCCCCAACTCTATAGTCTGTGGGACGCCATTTATGGTCCGCAAACTTTTTTATCTTCTTAGCTGCCTTATCCAAGTAGGACTTAGTAGTGTCAAGCTGCTCCTCCCATCCTTTGGCCATATGATAAGCCCCCAGACTATTTCCCTCGAACGGAACTGGTAACGAATGTGGAGTTTGTGGTTGTTGGCCTGTGGCTAGCTCAAATGGTGTCTGCCCCCTGGACTCTCTCCGCTGTAAGTTATAAGAGAATTGGGAGATGTCTAGGAGCCTTGCCCAATCTTTCTGATGTGCGCTTACATAATGCCTCAAGTAGCATTCTAGTAAGGCATTGACTCATTCCATTTGTCCATCCGTGTGTGGGTGGAAACTAGAAGAAAAGTGCAGCTCCATGCCAAGTATGTCGAACAACTCTCTCCAAAAGTTTCCAGTAAAGCGGGGGTCTCGATCACTGATTATATGCCTTAATAAGCCCCAATATTTCACCACATTCTTAAAAAATAGCTTGGAGGCTTCCTTGGTTGTGTAACCTGGTGAGGCAGGCATGAAGGTGGCATATTTGGAAAATCTATCCCCGACTACCATAATAGTACCATAACCGTCGGACTTTGGTAGGCAAGTGATAAAGTCCATAGTCACGCTTTCCTATGGACACTCTGCAACTGGTAGTGGCTCCAAAAGTCCGTCCAGTTATTGTTTCTCAACCTTGTCCTGCTGACATACGAGATAAGTCTGCACATAACATTCTATATCATCTTGCATGCGTGGCCAATAGTAGACTGACTCAACCAAGGCCCTGGTGCGACGTTGGCCTGGATGACCAGCCCACATTATATCATGACTCTCCCTTATGATCCGCCGTCTAATGTCTCCAAACTTAGGCACGTAGACCCGCCGACCCGTGGAAGCAATGGCCATCTTCTACCCAAAAACATCTCGTCTTGCCCTGGTTGGCTAACTCGATAAGTTGTTTGGCTGTCGGATCATGTTGCATGCCTTATTTTATATTCTCACAAATGTTCCAAGTTGTTGAACTGATGGCAGCAATCTCGACTTTCCAGCTCAAGGCATCAGCTACAACATTACCTTTGCCTGGCTTATACTCTAGCACATAATCAAACTCGGCTAAGAAGTCTTGCCACCTAGCCTGTTTTGATGTGAGCTTCTTCTGCGTCTGAAAGTAGCTAGTAGCCACATTGCGGTCTTGACCACGAACCTCGACCCGAGCAGATAATGTCTCCATTTACGAAGGCAATGCACAATGGTAGTCATTTCTTTCTCTTGCACAGTTTAATGTCGCTCCGTCTCATTTAACTTGCGGCTCTCAAACACTATGGGATGCTTATCCTGCATCAGGACACCCCTAATGGCGAAGTCTGAGACATCTGTGTGCACCTTAAATGTCTTGTCAAAGTCAGGTAATGCCATGACTGGCTCTTTTATTATAATTTCTTTAAGGTGTTCAAACGCCTTTTGACAATGCTCTGTCCAGACCGATGGCTTGTTCTTCCTCAGCAGCTCAGTCAATGGTGCAGCCTTTGCTGAGTAGCCACTGATGAATCGACGATAGTAGTTAACAAGGCCAAGGAAGGATCTCAACTCTGTTACCTTTGTAGGTACCTCCCACTCCTGGATAACACGTACCTTAGCCTCGTCCATGTGTAGCTCGCCATTGCTAATGACATGGCCCAAAAAGTGCAACTTTGATTGTGCAAACTCACATTTCTTCCTCTTGATGTATAGCTCGTTCTCCCGCAAGACTTGGAAAACTTTCCTTAAGTGCTCCATGTGTTCCTCCAAGGTGTTGCTGTAGATGACTATGTCATCTAGGTAGACTACCACGAACTGATCAAGGTAGGGATGAAAAATCTTGTTCATAAGGGTGAAAAATGTGGCCGGTGAATTGGTTAAGCCGAAGGGCATCACCAACCACTCAAAGGCTCCATATCTCGTCACACATGCTATCTTTGGCTCATCCCCTTCAACAATGCGAACCTGGTAGTAGCCCTTTCGAAGATCCACCTTGGTAAAGTACTTGGCTTGCCCAAGTCTATTGAACAAGTCAGCAATGAGCGGGATCGGGTACTTATTCTTCACTGTATCCTTATTAAGTGCTCGGTAGTCTATGCACAAGCGCAGCGATCCATCCTTCTTCTTCTGGAACAATACTGGTGCGCCAAAATGTGCCTTTGATGGGCGAATGTAACCAATATCCAGCAACTCTTTCAATTGTTTCTTGAGCTCCTCTAGCTTGGGCGGTGACATACGATATGGGGAAAATGCAGGTGGCTTAGCCCTTGGCTCCAACTCAATCTTTTGATTCACCTCTCGCCTAGGCAGCAAGTGCTTAGGCAACTCCTCGGGCATGACATTTTTGTTTTGCTCAAGCAACTTCTCTATGCAAGGCATTAATGTCTCTTGAAAACTCTTGTCTTCCTCTAGACTTGCAATGGTTTCCACGAATGTTGGCTCCCCCTTCTTGATCCCCTTGACAACCTGCATAGCTGAGATTTGTGCTTGGATCTGTCCGTGTGGCATAGTCATTGTAGGTACCATGCAAGCTCCTTCTCGCTCCATAACCAAGAGACGTTGGAGGTAGGGTTCGATCAAAGTATGACAATGTCTAAAGAACTCTTGCCCTAATATGATGTCAACGATATCCATAGCAGTTACGATAAAGTTTGTCATACTTTTCCAAGCTCCCAATTTGACACCTACTCCATTAGCTACCCCACGAGCATTTTTTACCTCGATATTCATGGTCTTGACACGAGAGTTGGTTGGAGCAAGCTTCAATTCTAGTCTCTTTGCCGCAGCCTCAGTCACAAAATTATGAGTTGCTCTAATATCCACCATTGCACGAGCAGGCTTGTTGTTGATGGTAAGATCCACGTACTGATTGCCACTCTTGGTAGGTTGGATAGCTTGCATTGTAACAGCACCACATAATCCGATCATACCCAACTGTGCGGTTCCCGAACTCTCTCCATGCGGCTGCTCCTTTCGTTCACGAACTATGGCACTGAGGCCCTTTAGGTCGGGACAATTCCTAAAGTCGTGCGGCCCTCCGCATATGTAGCATTCCTTCTTCTCAGTCTATGCCTTCTTCTCAACGTAGCCCTGACGACCACTCAACTTTTTGGAATCTCGAGTCTTGGGGTATTGTTGATGTATCTCCTTACCTTTGCCACGATCTCCCCACCTTTGACATTGTTAACCTTTGACTCCTTTCCATTGCCTTTGTAGTTCTTGTCATGCTTGAAATTCATCAATGATTCGGCCTCCACTTTGGCTTGGTCTATATCAGTGACTTGTCGGCGTTGCAACTCCTGCTTAGCCCAATTTTGCAACCCGTCCATGAAGTGGAACAACAAGTCATCATTGGTCAGGTTGGGGATTTGAAGCATAAGGGTAGTGAACTCCTTGACATAGTTACGTATGCTCCCTGTTTGCTTCAATTCCCTAAGCTTGCGCCTTGCCTCGTATAAGACATTGTTTGGAAAGAACTGTCGCTTGAACTCGGCTTTGAACTGATCCCATGTGCTAATAGTACATAGACCTTTATCCACATCGGCCATCTTCCTTATCCACCAAAGCATGGCAGTCACTAAGAGGTACAATACCGTAGTATTGATCTTGGCCTCGTCGTCCCTAACTTTGCCGTGTCTGAAGTAGTTCTCCAAGTGCTAAAGGAAGTTTTCCACTTCTTGTGCATTACAAACATCTTTGAACACCGGGGGTTTGGGAGACTCGATCTTGGCCTCTCTCATCACCACAACATTGCTGGCTGCCTCGGTCACGCCAGCATTGACATGCTCCTCGAGTGAATCTATCTTTGCCTTCGTAGCATCGATAGTATTCAAAGCCTCCATGAGTCTGCACTCTAAGGCATTGATGGTTTGCCTTAGTTCCATCTCGGTCTGTGTACATTCCTCCAAGTTATTTCGGATACTCTCAATCTCTTCAAGAGTGTGCCTCTCAAGAACGCTAAAGGTGCCTTCCACCTTCCCCAAGCGTTGGCCAAAGATCTCCACGACGTCCATCCCCGCGTTCATCTTTATCACCCACTCTTTACCGAGCGAGACGTCCTCGGGCAGGATCTCCACTTCATCCTTTCTTTCCTCAGTGGCAGATTGTTCTTGGGATGTAAGCCCTTCGTTTGACACAACCTCAGGTGGCACCTCATGTCTCTTGTTGGAGGCATTCCTCTTTTTTCCACGGCCGCTCTTGCCAGCAACATCCTGGATGACGTTGGCCTGGGTGTTGGTAGCGTTAATTTCTCCGTCGTTCTCCATTCCCTTAGTTGAAACCTTCGCTCTGATACCACATTGTCACATCCTTAGTTGTTAACTAAGTACACATGCGGCACTTGACAACTTGTTCACGATCTTGCACAGCTTGCTCACGTTCTTGCTATGCCAAGTCAACCTTACTACACTCAAGATCTCTAAGAGAATGGAAGAAAGAACACAAGAGAATTGTTAAAGGAAGCTTTGTATTAAAGAGAACTTGAATTATTTGCTTGATGAATTACAAATGAATGGCCCCCTATTTATACTAATCACCTAGGGGCTAGTATGTAAATAATAATTGTTCCACAAGTCTTTAATATTTATAAGTAAGTCCCTTCTCTAGAATTTTCTACAAGCCTAGAAGATTCCAAGGACTTTCCTAGCAAATCCATAAGGATTTAGGGTCTTCCTAAGGAAATATCCATATTTCTCTAGAATCTTCTCACAAATGCTAGCATTCCTCTTATGTAAGCTTACACATGGCATTAATATATGCCAAATGGCACCTATGTGGCATGATGACATGGCGGGTTGATCGTTGTCGACTCAACACTACATGAATGTAGGAAAAATGGGTCACAACAACTTTTACCCGAATAGTAGTTTGGGATCGAATTTCCATAGGGAGCTAGTAGCGGAGTTGTATTGTCTGTCTAGCCTAGAGGTGCATTTGTGCTTCTAATTGCACTTCAAACATTTTTGGGTTTTTATATTTATAACTACTATTATGAACTAAGGATTAAAATTAAATTATACTAAGGGAATGTTGCTAAGTTGTAATTAATGGGAGAAAGGCACAAGGGTCATGGCATTACCTAGGTGGCTAATTAACGGGTAGATGCTACTAAGGATATACTGACATATTTGGGCCTTATGCTATAACCGTTGCACAATTGTACCCACTCTCACACCTCTCGGCAGAGAGAGTGATTTTGCCCAATTGACTCTCTCGAGACCAATTGGGTAGGCTAATTAGACCAAGCAACTAGGGTTCAAGTAGGGTGATTACTCTCTCGATATTTAACCCGTTAATTGGGACTACCATTTCTCATAGGTCCATCCCAATTCCTGGTTGGGTCAATTTTGGGGTCATGGTCTCTCTTTCTCAAGAAGAATTAAACCCACAAAGCTAGAACCAGTGTTTGCAACCACCAATCCTTAATTAAACCATAAAATCAACCCAAATAACAAATACTCAATAGCAATCTATCATTAGAATGCAACACCCATCAATTACCCACATTAGGGTTGAGCCACAACCCTAGCTAATGGGTTTAGCTAGACATAATTAAAAAAGAAATATAAGAAATAGATGAGGAACTAAACATATTAATTACTAAGTAGAATCTTCAATAATAAAGAGCAAAAGTGCCAAAAATGGCTACAATATTCAGTCTCACGAGCTCAGCTGCGTTCAGAGCATCAAAACCTATTTTAAAAAATGGTAAAATGTTCTATTTATAGTGGGCTAGAAAAACTGGAACAAAAATATCCCTGCGGGGTCAGAGCGGACCGTGCAAAAAGGAACGAGGCTGCGCTGGCTCTTGAACTCATAATTTTAGCTCTCTGAAGTTGAGGACCGCGGACCGCGAGAGAATGCATCGCGAACGCAGTGGGTGTTGGCACGGCCACACATAAGTGAACACTGAGCGCATTGCTTGAAATGGCCAAAAAGTCAGCTCTCTGAATCTCGTTCACGCGGACAGTGTAAAAGCATGAAGCGGCAGTGAAGCATGGGCGTAGGCTGCGAGAATCCAATCGCAGCCATGTGACTGTCAACCTAAAGATGTCATCTCTCTGAACCTCCTAGTGTGGCCGCTATCACAGTTGCGCGGTCCGCACTAGTCCCTTTTTCCTTCACTTCACTTGGTCTTTGATACTTGAGCAGGTTTCACTCTGTTTTGAGCCGATCTTTGACATTTCGTCACTTTGTCGCTCAAACCTGCAATCAAGCACAACCGGTGAGCATTTTAGGACTATTTTATAGCAATTTATACTCAAAGCATAGGCAAATAGGGGCATAAAACACATTAAAATCCTACTTATCACGGGTCATCACACTTATCTCTCCAAGCTTCAACGCGATCCTAAAGTGACGCCTCTTATGAGAGCTATCTCTGAAGATGCTTTGTATGCCTCCGAGCTCTGCACTTTGCCACTATTTTGTTGCCATACGTTCCGGCGAAAACCAACCGAGCAACAAAACTCTGTCGAAGATCCGGCGAAGCTTCTATGTCGAGGTCAACGGCATTGGTCTCGTATTCCATTCACTTCATGGACGATTTGCTGTACAAATTCCCTTATCA
Organism: Nicotiana glauca; assembly: GCA_026770625.1. Classification (NCBI taxonomy): domain Eukaryota; kingdom Viridiplantae; phylum Streptophyta; class Magnoliopsida; order Solanales; family Solanaceae; genus Nicotiana; species Nicotiana glauca. The sequence continues at coordinate 42,981 of MU716011.1, read as the reverse complement.
ATATATTGGAAGACATTGAGCCTTTGTTTGGATTGTTGCAGCCATGTTTCATCTATGCCAAATTAGGTATTATTGTGACTATTGGGGCAAGAAAAGGTTGTCAAGAATCAAGAGCAAGAGGAAATAGCTCGAAAGATGAAGAGCTTGGAACAAAGTCTGGAAAACATGCAAGGTGTGAGTGCCCAAAAGAGTGTCTCATACTCTGACCTTTGTATGTTTTGCCATGCCCACTTGTCAGCTGGATTCAAGATGCTAAAATTTGAAAAGTACGACGGGCACGGAGAGCCGATCGCTCATCTGAAATGATACTGTAACTGGTTGAGGGGTGTTGGTGGAAAAGAGGATATGCTAATGGCCTATTTTAGGGAAAGCCTCACCGAAATTCTTCTTAGTGGTATATAGATTAAGAAATTACCCGGTAGCATGTATGGGACAATATGACTCGAGATTTTGTCTGCCAGTTTCAATATAATGTGGACATCGCTCCCGACAGAAACTCTTTGTCCAATTTGAAAAAGGAAACCGCGAAAAGTTTTCACGAATATGTTGTCAAATGGCGTGAGCAAGCTGCCAGGGTAAAGCCTCTAATGGATGAAATTGAAATGGTTATGGTTTTCCTACAGGCCCAAGAGGCGGACTACTTCTAGAACATTATGTCCGCTATGGGTAAGTCATTCGCCGAGGCTATCAAAATTGGGGAAATAGTTGAAAACAGTTTAAAAATAGGTCGAATCTTGAGTCATGCTGCTTTTTAGGCCTCATCACATGCTACTCAGAATGGTTTAGAGGGTTTGATGAACATAAATGGGAGTGAAGAGGGAGCCATGATGGTTCCCAGATCGAGGGACGCCCGCAGGTCATTCATCCAATCATATATGCTTCCTGAGGTCCCTCAACACTATTATCCCCATCAAAATATTGCTTATGTCGTGGTACCGCCTGCCTATGCGGTGATGAACGCGCAACCTTACACGCGACCGTAGCATTATACACAAAACCGAGCTCCACCTCCCAGAAATGCCTATCCTTACCAAGCTCCATATAATCTTCAATCAAATGTTCTAGTACAATCCTCTCCCAAGAAAGCCTTTTAGAAAGAATCAATTCACCCCTATTGGTGAATCGTATTCAAGTTTGTTCCAAAAGATAATCAGGCTAGATCTTTGCAGCCAGTGGCCCCGAATCGGCTGAACCCTGAGTCCCCCTCGCACTGAGTTGATGCTATATGTGAATCCCACTCTGAAGTAGTGGGAAACAGTATGGAGGATTGTTAGACCCTCAAAAGGACAGTTGAAGATTTGATTGAAGCTGAAATAATCGTTCTTCAAGACGAAGATGATCTTGATGTGACGAACAATCTGTTGCATACTCACAACACCAGGCCAGTAATTGGAATGATTTGTGAAGATGAGGAATTTGATCTGGCACTGCAGGCCATTGCAGCCATTGTCGAGAAGAAGGAAATCTAAATAACGGTCGCCAAGCCTAAAAGTTCCCCATTAGACGGGAGTCTCGGTAGCTAATCTTGATATCTTTTCTGCGTCCGAATTATCTCAGGGTGTGATCCGAATGTTTTAATTTATTGTCTTACTTTTCGGTGTAAACCCTTTTTTCTTTAAAAATCAAATTTCAAAAAAATCAATAATCAATAATCAAAGAAATCAAATGAAATTAATATTTCATTATTGAGGAATGTCTCTTTTCTTAATCTTGTCATTTTTCTTATTCTATTTTTAATCCTGTTAATGCATATTTCAATAATATGACATGCTTGCGGACTTTACGACCAGATCCTAAAATGTTGTCAGACTTCGAAATAATGAATCAAGTAACAGAATGCAACAAAAATAGGTTTAAGGAAATATAAACAAAGAATCGAAACAACTAAAGGGAAATTGGCTCCAGATTGGAAAGATCCATACATGGTAACGAGAGTACTGCCAAAGAGAGCGCGTACCTAGGAAACATCGAAGGAAATATTCCTGAAACAACTATCAACACAGGTACAGTCAGAAGGTACCATGTTTGATCCTCTATATAGCATTAATGCTTCGGTTGGGATGATGAAGACTTTCAACCCAAACACTATTAACCCTTTTGTAAATCCTTTGAGCCGGTTACCTTCCTTTGATTACCCTCTTTGGAACCTAAAGTGTTATGAAAAAAAACGAGAAAAAAAGACAACAAAAAAAATGAAAGATGAAAACAAGAGAGAAAAGGGGAAAGGAAAAATAACGAGAAAAGAAAAAAACACAATAAAAAACAAAAGAAGTCAAAAACAAAGTTGCTTGAACGACGTTCGACTTGATTTTGGAAGGATACGTAGGCAGCCTGTCTCTGGGATTCAGTCACACTGAAATAAAAATCCATATTCCCCAAAAGTCCAAACTAGGGCATATATTATAATGTTTTTGTGATGGGTTTTGCCCGAAAGATTCCAAAATTCAATCCAAATCCTTTTTACCCAAATCCTATTCAAGTTCTTCTGATCAATGGGTGAGAATGTTCAAGAATTGAAGGATATAATCGTTTTGATCTGTTACAATCAAAATGAGAGAAATAAAATAAGAGAATCTTGTTAGTGAAAACTCGCAAAGAGCACTATAAGGCGATGGTAAGAAGATAAATGAGAGAGGCCAGTTGGTGAAAACTCGCAAAAGGGGGCCATTGATCGAAAATAGGATCTTTACGGCCGTGAGCGTCAACACAATCCTGGGCAAGGTTTCTCTATTCCGAGGCAAAAATTGTGATGAATTTCTGAGAGTCGGAAGGTTTACACATATCAGGCATCTAGTTCAAAAGGCATGTCACGTTTATTGAAGTCCGCATGTACTCCAGATAAGTCCTTCTTTCCTTTTCTTGAAAGGGATACCTCTTGTCTAAATTCATTGTCCATTCCATTGTTTATTTTTCTCTGAATTCCTTTCGGTCTAACTCCATTCCGAAACAAAGACAAAGAAAGGATGGTAAGACTATTTTACAGGGCTTTCATTTGACACGGGCTAATGTGCAAAAGGCACTCAACCTCGTCAGTGGCATCAAGTCGACCTCGACTGGCCATGATGGCCAATGCTTCAAAATCAAAACTCTTGGAAGGAGAAAATCAAATTGAAATGCCTATAAGGGCAAATGAAGTTGAAATGTTGAGTCCTACGTGGCTAACCGTCTCGGCAAAGGTTTAAAAAGCCAAGGTACCCCAAATGCTTTAAAATTAAAGTTGGAAGAAAGAAGCTAGAAATGAAAGGCCTACAAAGGAGAAAAAAAGTTGGAAAAGATTAAGTCCCACGCGACTAGCCATTGTAGCAAAGTTTGAGGAGCCAAAAAGTTCCTAGTGCTCCGAAGTTACAAATTGAAAAAAAAAACAAGTCAGAAGTGAAAGGCCTACAAAGGCAAAATAAAGTCAAAAAGTTTGAGTCCCACGCGACCAACCGTCATGGCAAAGTCTAGAAAAGCCAGAGGTTCTCCAACGTCAGAAATGCAATTGGTATTCAGGAAACAACCAGTTGCAGTTTAAAAGGCCGGGATCAAGTGGCTGAAATGTTCAAGGCCACAAAACCAACCACCATTTCAAGCTGACAAATTGTTCTTTGTTTGGACCATTAGAAATAGGTTCAATCCAAAGAAACCTTGAAAGAAGTAGGTGCAACCAAAAAGAAATCGCGCGGAGACTAAAATAGCTCTACAGCAGCAACAACCCCAAAAAGGTAAGTTTCCTCCAAATTCTTTCCCGCATTTTACTCATTCTCTTTTAAAAAATAAAAAAATGAAAATGAAAAGAAAGAAAATGAAAATGAAAAGAAAGAAAATTCAAAATCATGGTAGTATAGGGTCTCCGATCCCTAGCTGCATTTTCCAACATAGGGTCTCCACTCCCTAGTTGATACAAACATAGGGTCTCCACTCCCTAGTAGACACCATAGGGTTTCCACTCCCTATATGATGCCAACATATAGTTGATGATTTTCCAACATAGTGTCTCCACTCCCTAGTTGGTGATTTTCTAACATAGGGTCTCTAATCTCTAGTTGATGATTTTCCAACATAGTTTCTCCACTCCCTAGTTGATGATTTTCCAATATAGGGTCTCCATTCCCTAGTTGATGATTTTCCAACATAGGATCTCCACTCCCTAGTTGATGCCAACATAGGGTCTCCACTCCCTAGTTGATGATATTTTAGACATAGGGTCTCACTCCCTAGTCGCTTTTTCAACATAGGGTCTCCACTCCCTAGTTGATGCGTTTCCAACATAGGGTCTCCACTACCTAGTTGATGATTTTCCAACATAGGGTATCCACTCCCTAGTTGATGATTTTCCAACATAGGGTCTCCACTCCCTGATTGATGATATTTTAGACATAGGGTCTCACTCCCTAGTCGCTTTTTCAACATATGGTCTCCACTCCCTAGTTGATGCATTTCCAACATAGGGTCTCCACTACCTAGTTGATGATTTTCTAACATAGGGTCTCCACTCCCTAGTTGATGATTTTCCAACATAGGGTCTCCACTCCCTAATTGATGCCAACATACGGTCTCCACTCCCTAGTTGATGATTTTCCAATATAGGGTCTCCACTCCCTAGTTAATGCCAACGTAGGGTCTCCACTCCCTATTTGATGATATTTTAGACATAGGGTCTCCACTCACTAGTCGTTTTTCCAACATAGGATCTTCACTCCTTAGTTGATTTTGTTTTAGACATATGGTCTTCACTCCCTAGTCACTTTTCCAACATAGGGTCTCCACTCCCTAGTTTATTATTTTTCAACATAGGGTCTCCACTCCCTAGTTGATTTTTTAATATTTATTTTAGACATAGGGTCTCCACTCCCTAGTTGATGCCAACATAGTGTCTCCACTCCCTAGCTGGTGATTTTTAGACATAGGGTCTCCACTCTCTAGTTGTTTTTCCAACATAGGGTCTCCACTCCCTAATTGATTTTTTTTTAATTTTAGATATAGGGTCTCCACTCCCTAGTCTCTTTTTCCAACATAGGGTCTCCACTCCCTAGTTAATTTTATTTTAGACATAGGGTATCTACTCCCTAATCTCCTTTCCAACATAAGGTATCCACTCCCTAGTTGATTTGATCTTAAATGCAGGGTACACCACTCTCTGATCTCCTTACTAGTATATGGTACACCAATTATTAGTTGAGACATCTTTCTTACAATAAAGAAAGACCATGAAAAAAATCATCATGATCTTTTCGGGATACATCATTCCCGATATTTTATTGCTTTCAATAATGAAGTAGTTTAGAGATTTCGCTACAAATAACTCACAAAAATTTTCTAGTGAAAATTGGGAAAAATTTCGTTCGTTTGTTTATTTTGGTGTCTGAGCAGGTTTTACCTCGAGGCATAGGGTTCGAGATGACCAAAAGAAGAATTCTCAATCCAAAATTAAAAAAAAATGAAGACAAGAAGAAAAAAAAGAAAAAAGAAAAAAAGAAGTGAATCCAAAATGCAGAAACAGATGAAAAGATGTGGACTGCTCAAGATATGACTAAAATCACGAGTTTTGCGTGTCTCATTTTGATGAGAAGAAGATGTAGAAGAATGAATTAGCACCTACAACTAGCAAGCATCAATGTTCAAATCAAAAGTCTGCAGGAAAACCATTCAAGACTCAAGATTAAGCTTCAGAAGACTTATAGATAGGAATCTTGTAACTCATAGCTGATAGGATTGTTTAGTTCCTTTAGATTTTTATTTTATGTAATAACAGGACCATAGACCGGAGCCTCGATAGAACCTCACTCGACGCTCTCATCCTCTCCTCGTACTCCATCACTTCATTCACTTTTGAACTACACGCGACGTGATTCCCTTATGACCCGAGATATGTAGGTTGTCCATAATCAGGACTCGGTTGCACCTTTTCCTTTGTTTATTTTCCCTTTTTGAATAAATATTTGGTCAAAAATTAGTCATACGACTCACTTTGTCTTTGCCTGAAAATTCTTCATGTTCCCGAGCAAAGAGGGACAACTGTGAGCACCTAATTTTTTACCATACTTAGGATTTCTAACACTTTTTAGTGTGTAAATAATTGTAAGATTTTTTGTGGAGAAATGGCTAATATTATTAATAAAGGCTACGATGACATTACATCACTATTACTTATAGTAGGAATAACACTTAGGTTTCCAAACATTGCTAGTTTGTTACATATGGAGCTTGATAATAGTCTAGTAGTAGATGTTGCATTCTTGTCTTCTTGGATCACCCTCTTGACTAGGTCTGGCGGGGAGTTCAAAATAATTATAGTAGAGGTTGGTTGTTGTTTGGAGCCCAATTTACTCAAAACATGCGCCACTTTGTTGCCTTCACAGAAGTTATGCTGGACCACTGGATTCCCCAATTTCTTCAACAAACACCTGCATTCAAAGATAGTGTTAGTATAGGCAGGGAAGCTATTGGGCTCAAGTAGTTGGATTATATCCGTTGAATCAGTTTCAATCTCCAAGGGGATAGCTTTTTGTCATTAGCCAGCTTTAGCCCTGTATGAAGTGCTAGTAACTCTGCATGGGTAGGGTTATAAGCTTTGATTTTGTTAGTAAAGCCTACAATCATATCCCCATGAGTATTTCGTATAATGCCTCTATTGCCTCCAGGCTTATGGATACCCAAGAAGGAAGCATCTATGTTTAGTTTATAAGTTTGGGGTGGTGGTGGGTACCATTTAATGTGGATAGAAATTTTGTGCATGGGGTTTTTGTATTTACAAGCTAGCAGTTTAAATTCAATGGTTCGTATGTTAATCATTTGGTAATTGAGCGGTTTAGAGAGGTTGTAGAAGCAGTTATTGTTCCTATTTAACCAGAGGTGCCAAATTGTAAATGGGAATACGTCCTCCCAAGTTATACAGTTGTGTGTAACTGGTATTGGGAGGTATTTGATTGATAACAACCAATGTTTGTTATTAGGGAGAGCATTAGTGTCGATTCCCCTATTCTTCCAGAATGTGTGCGCAACTGTGCACTGGAAGAAAATATGGGTGATGGTTTATTTTGCTTCCCTACAAATCGGGCAAATATTGTCGTTAGAAACTCAAATTTGGTGTAGGTAAGATTTAGTGGGGAGTCTATTTTTAAAATATTTCCAGAGGAAAAATTTGATCTTGTTAAGGGTATAGAGCTTCCAAATTCAATCATAGTCAGTGCTAGTTGGATATGATGGTGAAGTAGTGTGTAGACTGAATGGGTGGAGAATGTGCCATTTGTGTTGAGCGACCAAATGGGTATGTCTATGGCCTGGGGGTTTGTTGAGAGGGAGATGGAAGATATATCATTTTTAATATTATCGGGGAGTTCAAAGGAGATTTGTAACCAGTTCCACTGGTCGTTTCTCCAAACCTGGGCAAAGTTAAGTTGCTATAATTTTTGTTAAGAGGACTATGAATGGAAGAGCGGATATTTGTGTTGTTAGGGGTCCAGCATCCAAAGTAGAAGTTGATGGATTTTCCATTGCCAATATCCCATGCGATTACTTTGGCAATGATTTCCCACCCTCTCAAAATATTTTGCCAAATGAAGGAGGCGGTTTTGACATTTGATCTAGGACTGTATTTTTGGATAAGGGTGTTTGCCCACATTGTTGACGGATTAACGAATAATCTCCATGCTAGTCCTGCTAGTATGGCTTGGTTTCTGTGGTTTGCTTTGGTTATTCCCAGTCCTCCTAGTTTTTTAGGAAGGGTTACAACATCCCATGAGATGTAGTGGATCCTTTTTTTGTGCGTAGTTGTGCCCCAAATAAAGTCGCGCTAGATTTTATTAATTTGATGTAGGATCTTCTTTGGGGGTATATGTATTGCATATCATGATTTGGAATGGCATTGAGGGCAGCCTTTGCTAGAATTGTGCAGCCCGCAAGAGTTAAGAAATTTGTTTTCCAATTTAAAAGTTTGTTACGCACATTATCAATTAAAAATGGGAAGTCAGAATGTTTTGGTTTGTTATTGAGGATAGGGAATCCCAAATACTTGCCAAATTGAGTTGTTGGATTGATGTTAAATAAGCCAATTGTATAATCCTTGATGGCAATTGAGCAGTTACTTGAGAAGAGTATTTTGGATTTGGTGTTATTTATTTTTTTGACCAGACAGGGAACAAAAAGTTGCTAAAGAGTAGTGAATGGTATTTATGGCTTTTTCATTGGCCTGTGCCATGAATGTCAAGTCATCTACATAAAAAAGGTGTGAAAGATGAGGTTATTTGGTCCCAATTCTAATAGGATCCCACAGAGTTAGGTCAACTTGGTGGTTGATGTATACAGACAATAATTCCATGCATAATATGAATAAATAAGGGAATAAGGGATCTCCTTGTCTAATACACCTCATGGTCTCAAAGAAATTAGTTTGTGCACCATTCACCAAGACTGCTATCTTGCTTGTGGAGATGCAGTTCATGATTAGGGTAGTGATTTTTGGTGGGAACTGAAAAAAGGTTAAGGCAAAGACCATTCTAACCTGTCAAAAGCTTTTTCTAGATCAATTTTGATTATCAGTTGCCCCTTCACCCTTTTTCTTTTTTTTTTAAGTTGGTTAACGGCTTCTTGGATAATAATAGCATTATCACGTGCCCTCTTCCTCTTTACGAAGCTAGCTTGGCATGGGCTGATGAGTTCATTTAGAAAGGGTTTGATGCAGTTAACAATTATTTTAGTGATTATTTTATATGTAGTATTGCAGAGTCCTATTGGTCAGAAATTTTTGAGGTCATTTGCATTTCTAAATTTGGGGATGAGACATAATAAGGTGTGATTCATTTGATCAGGAATTTTGGTGCTGGCAAATATTTCCTTACATAGTCGAATAATAGAGGACCCACAATATTCCAATGTCTTTGGTAGAAAATGGGGTGTATACCATCAGGACCTGGGGCCTTGTATGGCTTGAATGAATATACAACAGAAATGATTTCTTGGGTGTCCAATGGCCTATCAAGTGGGGAGAGGTCAATGTTAGCAAAATTTGTGTGAGCATTTTAATAGCTTTCTAATTTGATTGAGTATTATTGGTTGTGAATACATTTTGAAAATATAGATGAGTGTGCTCAATGGTTTTGTGATGTTCCGTTACCCAATTTCCATCGTTATCCTTAAAAAAGGAATTACTGTTACGCCTACGCCTATTGAGGACAGAAATATGAAAGAATTTTGTATTGGCATTACCTCATTGAGCCAATTAACACGAGATCTGATCTTCCAATGGTCCTTATCAAGGCGAAGAGTATTATTATAATTTGTGATCAAAGTATGTTTCAAGTTTCTAAGAAACGTGCTAGTAGTATAACTTGGTGAGTTTTGGATCCCCCTAAGTCTGACCAGTATCCTTTTCTTAGTTGCAAAAATATTTTCAAAATTTTGGGCACTCCATTCTTTAATATTAGTCTGGAAACACCTTTGTGCAGCACTGGAATTCCTATTATCTCAACTTTGTTCAACCACCTTATTAAACTCTAGGTGGCTTAGCCAATATTTTTCTAGTCTAAAGGGTTTGTTAGTGTACCCGAAATTGGATTTGTTAGCGTGATTAAGAGTGGATTATGGTCGGAGTAGCTTTTTGGGAGGTGAGTTACCATTACTGAGGGGTACAGTTCTAGCTAGGCTTCATTGGCAAGGCATCGATCTAGTCTCTCTAATATAAGTCCATGCCTCCTATTTCTATGGTTAGACCATGTGTAACGACAACCTTTGAATCCTAGATCGATTAAGTTGAAGTAGTTAATACATGACCAAAATCTAGAAGTCCTATTCTTACTAATATGCATGCCTCTCCATTTTTCATCTTGAGTCAAAACATCATTAAAGTCACCACCTATAAGCCAAGGCCCTTTATAGTTATAAAAAAATAGACCTAAAATTTTCCCACAGAATCATTCTAAATAATTATAAGTTTAATCTACATATTTTAACCTTTATCTCATTTTTAGTAGATTTTATTAAAAAAATTAAAAATCCCAAAAAAATTATATGTTCTTGATTTTGAAATATTTAGATAGTATTTTTATTTTATACTCTTAAAATATATATATATATATATATATATATATATATATATATATATATATATATATATATATATATATATATATGTATGTAGTATGTTAGCAATGTATACATATTTGAGTTACCCAAAATACCCTAACTATTTATTGATATCATATTAAATTTAGGAACTTTTTTGTCTTTCAACAAAATCCCCTTTTTTCTCTGCATTCCCACTCGGCCAATCCTCAATTTCCTCTCTAAAATTCCTATTGCTGTCTTGAAGAAAAAATTACAAGGTAACCAAAAAAGTTGGAGGCAAATTAAGATGAGATGAATCTATTTGTACCGTGGATTAATTCTATAAATTTTCACAATAATCCACTCCAATTTTCTCGAAGATATAGAAAGTTATATTTTTAGATTTTTCGGTATCTCCAACGCCGGAGCTAATGGGAACACAGAGCAAAAAGGTAGAAAATGGTGTATGTAGTTAAATGTTTCTCTTGTCGTTCTCTCCTGCTGTTCTGAAAACTCAACCTTACACTATTTCTTTTTAATATTAGTAGTGGCTTTGCATAAAAATTTCCATCTCTGTTGAAGAAAATCCACTGACGCCGTTCGGAAAGACCAAAATAATAACAATTTGGGTATTTGTTATTATTTGATAAGAATAAAAATAGAGAAGGCTTTACAGAATATGTTGTGGAATGGTGATAATTAGGCTATACTCAATGCTCAATTCGATTTCAAGCAAATATTCTTCAACTGCAATTTAAAGTTTTCAGAAAGAGAGGGGAACTATAACAGTTCTCTATCGGTAAAAGAAGAAAGGAAATTAGGGAAAATTTTGACGAAATGACAAAAAGTTCCATACATTTAATGAGATAGCAAGAAATAGTAAGGATATTTTGGGTAACTCAAATATGTATATATTGCTAACCTACTACAAATATGTAGTATGCAAAATCCTATATTTCTATTATCTATTCTATTATATAGAAATGAGAAGCTGGTCGACCAAGGGTATAATTGTCATTATACCCTCTCATCTATTAGTATTTTATTTACACAATTCTAGACTTTTCCGTCGAAAGGTTGCATCCATCATCCTATACTTTTCCGGTCATTGCCATCTACTCTGCTCGTTCACTTTCATCTCCTTTTCATTTGTAAGTCACCTTCATCTCATTTACTTTGATTCATCTGCTCAACTAGCTTGGTAATTTTTTCCTCATGTATACATAGAGTTACAGAGCTTACTCAGATTTTCTACTGTCTTCTCAAATCTCTTCAACTTGCAGGTAAATTTCTTACTCTTTAAAATGAATTTTGTTCCTATACCAGCTATGTCAAAATTACAGCTACTTCCCCCTAATTCCTGTGCCCTATTTGATGGTCCAGCCAGTTTTTATGTTAGTATTTGAAGTTTGATGGGAAAACTACAGATTGTTATATGTAGAGTGATTGGTTACGATTTTCTCGGAAAGATTGAGGTGCTCTTTTTTCTTTTTCATAATTGATTATTTAATTTTTTTCGATCGTTCAGTTCTTTAAACCGCATGTTGAATTTTTTAGTGGATTGTCTTGGTGGAAAGGTCAAACCCTTGGAATTCATTTGACCGACAAAATTTGGATTGGGGATATGTTTACAACCTAATCGTTAATGCTTTTCTGTTATAAGAATGAGCTGAAATAAATTTAGTCATTTTCTCCAAACCAGAATTCAATGGATTGCTTGCTTTCTTCTTATGGTAAGCAACCCCCACTTCCAACTGAGAGGTTGTGAGTT
>MU716011.1:13565-31067 GCA_026770625.1 Nicotiana glauca | reverse complement strand
GTTGAGGTGTGTGGTCCATTGCAATAGTGCCTTCCCAGGAAATGGAGAGCCAATGAGAAATCAAATATCTACCCGGTCAAACCACTTAAATTAGAATTTCAACGTAGTTCTCAGCATGACACCATAGAAGTTCTCATTAAATTTGTATATGTATGACCAAAAGAGAGTAGCAGAATCGAAGAATATTATTAATATCGCAACAATTATTAAGGTGCTTGATTCAGCTAAAATAAGGTAATAAACGTGTAAAGAAAACACAAATGATGAATACAGTGCCTTAGGCTGCCTGCATTCCTTGCGAGCTTATATTTATCACGTAGAGTCTCCCTCTCTAAGATTCTGAACTTCTTCGTTATCTTTTGTTAACAATGGGTCAGATCAAAATTGTTTGCTAAACATAGAGGAGATATTCCCTCCCAACCTTAGGTTCAAATTCTAAAAGAAGTTATTTGTATGATATACAAATCAAGAGAATAGAATGAAGTTTATTAGTACTCAAGAGATGGATATAAAAGTAAAGTTTTATGGTAGTTCTACCTTTGAAATTTACTTTGGAACAAAAGTTGTTCGTTAGTATTATTAGACAAAATAATATATACTTGGAGTTCAATAGATCTTTTCCTTCAAGCTATTTAGATACAAATAGTAGAAACTTGGTGGAAAAACTTAACATGCTAATTTTGAAGTCATCTATGCCTATTTTGCACTTTTTGTGTCACTAATTGTTACTGTTGACTGCTTGGATGCACTATTTAATGTAAACCTTGTGATGCTTGTGGGAGTAGTACTGGAGAAAATACTTCGAGAGCAACAACTGAAAAATCGAAAAAGTTCCTGTCAGTAGGATTATTCTCTGCAAAGAACTAATTAGTTCATTTAGAAAAAAGAGTTGTGCAGCCTTTATCTTGATTGCAATCGATAACTTGTAATATTCTGATACAGTAAGACTTTTTTGGTTGATTAATGCAGTCGATATGACCTGGTAAAGATTAATTATCATTTATTTTCATTAAGTGATTTGCTTGGAATTTAGAACTTCTAAATTTTATCAACTTTTCTTGACTTTTGTGATTTGATCTGATTCAGATTGAATGATATAAGCTCCGACCATAGCACATCACAAAATAAATGGATTCCTTGCGAACTTCTTGGCTTATATGACAATTTGACTTTTTTACGGTATTATTTGCTTTTATGGATATAAAAGGCATATATCATATATGCTCAACTTCGTCCACCTCGATTGTTGAGCTTTTTGCAAGGTTTATCTTTAAGAAGTATGGGAATTATACTGGGAGAATCAACTGCAGCTCATCGCTTATCTAATTCACCTGATTGCTGTGTTATTTCTAGGCTTTATCTTTAATAAGTATGAGAATTATACCGAGAGAATGAATTGCATCTCATCACTTATTTTATCCTCTACCGTAAAAATTCTGTACACTTCATACTTCCTTTCTTGTAGGATTTTTCAGTTCTATGTATCCTGTCTTCTAGCTGTATTTTCTAGCCTCGATTTTTTTCTCAGTTGGGTCTTACAGTGTTCAGAGATTTTCTTTCTTGTAAAGTATTTTCTTCTAGCCCTATTCTTCTTGTTAGTTGAGCCTAATAGTAATTAGTCATCTCTTTTCTACGAAGTATTTCTTTTTAGCCTCACTCTCACAGACACCGGCGATGGTCAATTCACCCTCCCCGAGTAGGAGACCTCTGTTGAATTTTGAGATATTTACCAAGCATGCAAGGGACATGTACTTTTAATTGCAAATGGCACTTATATTTGCGATGAGACATGAACAAAAATGGAAATGATATATATTAGCTTTTGATCTTTTATACATTAAATAAAGATAGACCACAATACTTGGAGAACGGCAAAATACATGAAGTAAATATAGTACTAACTCTTAATGAAAATTAATTATTTAGAAATGCACAATTTATGTGTTGTTTTGAATGTTTTGCAGGAAAATATACGCAACGCGAGGCCAACAACTCATGCCAATTATGGAGTTTGCGTTTTTGCAACTTATCGACTGTAAAATCTTTTTAGTGCAACTTCTATGAATTGTTTGTATGTATAGATTTTTGAAGTACACTAAATTTATTCCGATTTTGTACCTCTTCTATTTTGTCTTCTTTATATTGTTTGTATGTATGTATGGCTTCAATGTTGGGCTACGTATGACCTTTCGGAAGCAGTTCATCAAATGTTGGGCCCGTGCTGGCACGGGCAACCATCATCTAGTATATATATATATATTCTTCCTTGTCTTTTGTACAAAACTCACATGCCCTCCCTAAAAACTCACATGTCATACACACCTTTTTTTTTAGCCACCAATTAATCTCTAGATCTACACCTATGTATCTTCCGCACACACCTATATATCTTCCACACACAACACAAAAGAGAAAAGAGGAACCTAAATCAAAAGAGTGACGAACGGCCATTTTTGAAAGAGAAAAAGATTGAAGACAATCTTTCAATTCCTAAATTCCAAAAGTGAAGAACGGCCAGAACTTCCTCCATTTTCCAATTTTCCTTACATTTTTTTCCAATTTTATTCCTCTACTACACTGAAACAACCTCAACTGTTAATGAAATTGCTAAAGATATTATAGAAATCGCGAATCTCCAATTGAAGATTCAATACCTCAACCTCAAATTCGAGACTTATCTCTCCAAGCTTCAAGGCGATCTTAAAGTGACGCCTCTTATGAGAGGTATCTCTGCGCTTCGTATGCTTCCGAGCTCTGCACTTCGCCACTGCTTTTTTGCCATATTTTCCGGCGACAACCAGCCGAGCAACAAAATTCCGTCGAAGATCCGGCGAAGCTTCTATGTCGAGGTTCTGTTCGAGGTCGACGACATTGATCTCGCATTCTATTCACTTCATGGGCGATTTGCTGTACAAATTCCCTTATCAATATATTGGAAGACATTGAGCCTTTGTTTGGATTGTTGCAGCCCTGTTTCACTTATTCAGAATTAGGTATTATTATGAATATTGCGATACTTACTTGACACATGATTCCGTGAGTTTTATGATTCGTTTTTCTTTGTGTGTGTTTCCTGTGTTTCCCCATGTATTAGTATGTCTCAATGTGAATTACAATTATGATATTTTCTAATGCCGATGGAATTAATCAGTATGACTTTGAATTTGTATTAGGAGATCAATTGCCTTCAAGAGTTTAGAGATTCAACTTGGATTCGTTAGTCCTCCCCAAAATTCCTAAAACACTCTTATTTAAACCAATGACACGTATCATTTAATGCATTTATTCAAGTATTTTTTGTTAGTACACTGTATTTGTAAAATAATTCTAGAAATATAAATAAATATAAACAAAAGTGAACATAAACAGAAATGACAGAAAATCAATTCGAGCCCACTGAATTCACAGTGCTTCCTTTAGGAATTTAATCCCCTCTTAGTACCCAAGGTTATGGATTATTTTCTCCTAGGATAGAACGAATTACACACTGGTGTAGTGGTACTTCAAACCCCAGTGTTTCAGCGAGCACAAAGTTCAGTAGCAAATCACACTTACTGTTGCTTTTTTTGAAGTTAAAATATGCAGAAGAAAGGAGGAGAAACACAGAAAATTTGTAGTTAAATTCTGAACAGAATAGTATTGTATTTATAGTCAAAAGTTGGGCTGAAATCTGAAGAGGTGCAACTCTTCAGAATGGTTGTTTCTGCAAAACGGTCACAACATAAATGACCATTTACTCAACAATAAAGAGGAAAAATTGAAGAAGGAAGTTACTTTTCTGTTCTCAACACAGAAAAATGGATTGGATTTAATATTAATATTTAATATTAATATTCTGTTACTAAAACAAATATTTCATAACATTTCTGTTAATATTTTACTATTAACAAAAAAATGTGCTCCAAAAAGTTAATCAATCAATCGATCATTTGACCAAATCCAAAACTGAAGCCGAAGCCGAATCCGAAGCCGAAGCCGAATCCGAAGCCGAAGCCGAGCCGAGCGTGTGACGACGACGACAGCGCGAGGCTTGCTTTCTTCTCAACTCTTTAAGAGCTAGAAGAAGAGCAATTGCTTATATACCTATAAAAAACCTCTTCTTCTTCCAATATGGGACAATGCCCATTTACCAAGGGGGGAAACTTAAACTTTTACTCAAAAATTTTATTTTCCTCCATTTCTCATTCACCCTCTTTTAAGTATTTAATATATTAATTAAATACATTAAAAAATCCAATAATTCCCCACATGAATGGGGAATGGCTATATCACGGAAGTATGCATGAAAAACTGTGTGATTCGCAAGTAAGGATTAATTGCATCTGGATAAGTAGGTTTCCCTTTGAACTTTTCGTAGTGAACATATGTCGGATATATTCGATCAATCGGTGGATTTGATATCTTTGAACAGTCGAACTTTGGTGTATACCTAGACAACCACAAGTCACACATCTAACCCTTAACCGTCTTTGGTTCTCATTGTTGTGTTTGTTTCAGCCATGAACACCGCCTGTTTTCATAAGTGCGTAGAGAACTGGCCTTACAAAGTTCTCCTTGAAGCGGCTAACACTTCACACTTACATAGGTGATTCCTAATTGTGTCATCCCATAGATACACTCTTTGATATACCTCGTATCAAATTTAGAAATTATTAAAAAGCCTTAATACTTTATCCTTGGTACTGAACATTGTCTTATATGAGAATGGACCAAAAGCTTATTTGACAATGTTGAACCGTCATTAATGACTTTGTTTGATCTCCTTGAACCTAGATCTTGGGATCTCCATTCTTCTAGGTAGAGTTGCCGCCATTATGACTTGTTCTCGGCCACAGTCCCATTTCCTTTGATGATTTCTCAACTACCTCTCTAGTTAGGCCTTTTGTAAGTGGATTCGACACATTATCACTTGACTTTACATAGTCAATCGTGATAATTCCTCGAGAGAGTAATTGTCTAACGGTTTTATGTATTCGTCGTATATGACGAGATTTACCGTTATACATAACGCTCTCAGCCCTTCCAATTGTCGCTTGACTATCATAGTGTATGCATATTAGTGCCAAGTATTTGGGCCAAAATGGAATATCTTCGAAGAAATTCTGGAGTCATTCAGCTTCTTCACCGGCTTTATCCAAGGCTATGAACTCAGCCTCCATTGTAAAGCGGGCAATACAAGTTTGTTTGGACGACTTCCAAGATACTGCTCATCCACCAATAGTGAATACATATCCACTTGTGGACTTGGAATCAGTTGATCCAGTGATCTAATTTGCATCACAGTATCCCTCAATGACCGCACGATATTTACTGTAATGCAAAGCAAAGTCCTAGGTATGAATTAAGTACCCCAAAACTCGTTTCATGGCCATCCAATGAGATTGACCCAGATTGCTAGTATATCGACTCAATTTACTTATAGCACAAACTATATCTGGTCGTGTACAATTCATGATGTACATTAAGTAACCAACATACGAGCATAATCCAATTGTGATATGTTTTGGCCTTTGTTCTTTGCTAATGCAAGATTCATGTCAATTGGAGTCTTTGCAACTTTAAAGCCCAAGTGCTTGAATTTTTCAAGTACTGTCTTAATACAATGAGATTGTGACAACGCCAGACCTTGAGAAGTCTTATGGATCTTAATTCCCAGAATTAAATCAACAACTCCCAAGTCTTTCATATCAAACTTGTTAGTTAGCATACACTTAGTAGCATTTATATTGGTAATGCCATTACTCATTATGAACATATCATCCACATATAAGCAAACAATGGCTATGTGATTTAGAACATTTTTAATGTACACACATTTATCACATTCATTTATCTTAAACCTATTTGACAATATTATTTTGTCAAATTTCGCATACCATTGTTTGGGTGCTTGCTTTAGTCCGTAAAGGGACTTAACAAGTCTACAGACCTTATTTTCTTTACCTGGAACCACAAACCCTTCTGGTTGTTCCTGCAGATTTCTTCCTTAACTCTCCATTTAAGAGGGCCATCTTAACATCCATTTGATGAATTTCAAGATCATAAACTGCAGCTAACGCTCCTAACATTCGTATGGACGTAATTCTTGTAACTGGAGAGTATGTATTAAAATAATCAAGACCTTCTCGTTGTCTATACCCTTTGACCACAAGTCTTGCCTTATATTTATCAATAGTGTCATCATCTTTCATTTTCCTCTTAAAGATCCATTTAGAACCTAACAATTTATTTCCAATAGGAAGATCAACCAATTCTCATTTATGGTTGTTCAATATGGATTCTATTTCACTATTGACTGCCTCTTTCCATAACAATGATTCCGAAGAAGACTTAGCTTCTTTAAATGTTTGAGGCTCATTTTCCAATAAGAGAGTCACAAAATCTAGTCCAAATGAAGTAGACGTTCTTTGACGTTCATGTCACGACTCAGATTTTTCACCCTCGGGAGTCGTGATGGCGCCTACTCGTAGAAGCTAGGCAAGCCAAATTTGATTACTTTTTTATTAATAACATAATTCCTTTTAACAATTATCGGCAATAATATAAAAGCAACGAAATTAAATAATAAACGGAAGTCTCAATATTATAGAAAACTGAATAAAAATGCGGAAAATCTCAACAAAAGTCTCTACCCAAGATTGATATCACAGTTTCACAGACGGTCTAAGAATACTATATATAAAGGTCTGGAAGAAATAAACTCGACACTGTCTCCAGAAATACATGAAAGAAACAGGAATATAGATGAAAGCAGACGCCAGGGCCTGCGAACGCCTGCAAGGCTACCTCGGGTCTCGTTAGACTGAAAGCCTGCTCCCACACTACTGCTGCTGCTATCCGAAGCCTGGATCTGTGCAAAATAGCACATAGTGTAGTATCAGCACAACCGACCCCATGTGCTGGTAAGTGCCTAGCCTAAACCCGGCGAATTAGTGACGAGGCTAGGATCAGACCACCAAATAAATCTGTGCAGATATATATACAAGTACAACAGAGACGTAGCAAGAAAATAACGATTTAAGCTGGGGAAGGGAGCATGTTTCAGGGACAACATTTAGAAATAAAATTTTAGGAATAATAAGGCGTATATCTACAATTTAACTTCTAGCAATAAAATGAAGAGATAAGGCAACTTTCATATTCAACTCATCTTGTTGCAGGCGTGCAAACCGATCCCATTTCTCAATATCTCGTGGTAGGCATACCACCCGCTTCCATTTCAATATCACTCGTGGTAGGCTTACCACCAGCTCCCATTTCAATATCACTTGTGGTAGGCGTACCACCCGCTCCTATTTCATTAAATCAACAGTTCCTCTAAAAGAAAATTTACTCTAACAAATGCAACAATTAATACGAGTTCATAAGACAACAAGTACAAAAAATTTATGATTCACTAAGGAAAACAAATAATGACAAATAGCAATTAATTATGGATTATAAGGGGGCAATTAGGCAGTTTAGTAATTAATATATTGAATGTCGCGTAGCAATTAAGTCACATAAACATGTAGCAATTAAGGCATAAATTCAAGACATAACGTTGCGCAAGGACGCCTTGGTTCAATAATGACAAGTAACACAATAAAGGGAAATGTCAACATAAAGGATCACATAAATAGTGGAATAAAACATCTAATGCACTTGAACTGATAACAACAAGAAATCATAGCAAACTGCAATAAGTGCACGACATCACCCTTCGTGCTTTTACTCTCATCCTCACCAAGCAATGATATCGTAAAATATGCACGACATCACCCTTCATTCTTTTATTCTGTTTCCTCACCTACAATCAATAGAATTGGCACGGAATGGTACATCGTGCGGCACGGCATTACCCTTCGTATTTTACTCTCTTTTCCTTACAATAAACAAACAGTGCACGACATCACCCTTCGCGCTTTATACTCTTTCCTCACAAGAAACAACAATGCACGACATCACCCTTCATGCTTTAACACTCTTCCTCACCCAATCAGCAATCACAAACAAGGGCAAGGGAATAAATAAACAATAATGAAAATCCCGGCAAGGGGACACAAACAAATAATAAAAACCCGGCAAGGGCACAATATCAATAATCTCAACGTCCTGACAAGGGAAAATATTCAATAATCAACAACGTCCCGGCAAGGTAATAGATCAATAACTCTTTATCTTTCTTTCACTTTCATCTCATAGTTCACATTATCACTCGAGCCAATGCTCCAAAGATTTACTTATCTCATATACCTTCACAATTTGTATTTCAACTCGAGCCAACGCTCGACAAAGTTTAAAGATCACAATTCCTTTCACAAGCTCTTTACAACATACAGAAGTCATCAATTAAGCATGGAAGGTATAACAAAATCCAAACTATTCACAAAATAAGGACTCACGGTCATGCTAGACACCAATGTATAGATACTCGTCACCATGCCTATACATCGTACTCGACAATCAACAAGTAGCAAATAAGAGTCAACTCCTATTCCCTCAAGCTAGGGTTAGACCAAACACTTACCTCAATGCCTTGAGCACAACTCAAGCCTCAACTATAGCTTTATCCCGTGATTCCACCTCCAATCCGCTCGAATCTAGTCACAAGTTACTTAATCCCGTCAATACGTGTTAAATGCATCAACCCCAATGCTTGAAAATGAGTTTTACCAAGTTTTACCCAAAAAAGGTCGAAAATGCCCCGGGCCCACTTGGTCGAAACTCGAGGTTCGGACTAAAACTCGGTTACACATTCCCCCACGAACCCAAATATATAATTTGTTTTGAAATCGGACCTCAAATTGAGGTCCAAATCCCCAATTTTAGAAAAACCTAAGTTCTACCCAAAACCCCGAATTTCACCCATGAAAATTCTTGATTTTAAGTTGAAAACATGTTAAATGATATTAATGATTGAAAGAAATGAGTAAAAATCAACTTACAATTGATTTGGAAGAAGGTTTGTTCTTGAAAAATCGCCCAAAGGAGTTATGTTTTGAAAATGAGGTGAAAATGTCTTAAAAATCGACTAAGTATGAAAAATGCAGGTTGCAGATATCGGAATTGCGAACTGGGAATTGCGAAAAAAAGTTTGGGAATTGCGAACTGGGAATTGCGAACAAAGTTTGGGAAATGCGAACAAGTCTAGGAATTTCGAGAAAAGTTTGAGAAAAACGAACCTGGTAATTGCGAACAAAGTTTGGGAAATGCGAACAAGCCTCGGAGTTGCGAGAAACGTTTGGGAAATGCGAAGCTTGGTAATTGCGAACAAAGTTTGGGAAATGCGAACAAGCCTGGGAATTGAGAGAAAACTTTGGGAAATGCAAACAAGCCTGGGAACAAACTTTGGGAAATGCGAAGCCTGGAGGCTTGCAATTCCTTAAGTCCAAAATTTCACCCCGTGGCCTATCCAAAACTCACCCGAGCCCTCGGGGCTCCAAACTAAATATACACAAAACCTCAAAAATATCCTACATACTTATCCGTGCGATCAAATCGCCAAAATAACATCATATACATCGAATTAAGCCTCAAAATCCATGATTTCTTTCAAATTTCATAAAACATCAAAATTTCCATTTTGAGTCAAACGACGTCCGTTTTCAACCAAACTTTACAGAAAGTGCTTAAACCATATATAAGATCTGTACCGGGTGGCGGAACCAATATACGAGCTCGATACCATCACTTTCTAATCAGTTTTCATTTCCAATTTCCTTAAATATTTTCAGAAAACAGTTTTACTCAAAAATTCATTTCTCGGGCTTGGGACCTCGGAATTCGATTTCGGGCATATGCCCAAGTCCGATATTTTCCTACGGACCCTCTGGGACCGTCTAATCACGGGTTCGGGTCCGTTTACCTAAAATGTTGATCGAAATCAAATTTATTCATTTTAATATCAAAATTTAGTATTTTCACAGAATTTCACATTTAAGCTTTTCGGCTACACACCCGGATTGAGCACGCAAATCGAGGCAACTATAAACAAGGTTTTCAAGGCCTCGGAAGCACGAAATGAATAAGAAAACAGGTGATGACCCTTTGGGTGGTCACATTCTCTACCTCTAAAATAATCGTTCATCCTTGAACGGATACAAGAAAGAAGTACCTGAGTCGGGGAAAAGATGAGGATAACGACTCCGCATATCAGACTCGGACTCCCAGGTCGATGCCTCAGGAGGCTGACCTCTCCACTGAACACGAACAGAATGGAAACTCTTGGATCTCAACTGACGAACCTGCCGGTCTAGAATAGCTACCGACTCCTCGTCATAAGACAAGTCCTTCTCCAACTGGACAGTGCTGAAATCTAACACGTGGGCTGGATCGTCGTGATACCTCCGAAGCATAGATACATGAAAAACTAGATGCACGATTGATAAGTTAGGCGGCAATGCAAGTCTATAAGCCACCTCTCCCACTCGATCTAGAATCTCAAATGGACCAATGAACCTAGGGCTAAGCTTGCCCTTCTTCCCGAATCTCATCACGCCCTTCATAGGCGACACTCGGAGCAATACCCTCTTACCAACCATAAATGCCACATCCCGAACCTTGCGATCTGCATAACGCTTCTGCCTAGACTGAGCTGAACGAAGCCTATCTTGAATGATCTTGACCTTGTCCAAGGCCTCCTGAATCAAATCTGTACCCAACAACCGAGCCTCTCCGGGCTCAAACCATCCAACCAGAGACCGACACCGCCTACCATATAAAGCCTCATAAGGAGCCATCTAGATGCTCGACTGGTAGCTGTTGTTGTAGGCAAACTCCGCTAAAGGCAAGAACTGATCCCACGAACCTCCAAAGTCAATAACACAAGCTCGGAGCATATCCTCCAAAATCTGAAAAGTCTGCTCGGACTGCCCGTCCGTCTGGGGATGAAATGCTATGCTCAACTCAACCCGTGTGCCCAACTCTCGTTGAACTGCTCTCCAGAAGCGCGAGGTAAACTGCATACGCCGGTCCAAAATGGTAGATACCGGCACACCATGAAGGTGAAAAATCTCCCAGATATAAATCTCAGCTAATCTCTCAGATGAATAGGAGACTGCCATAGGAATGAAATGCACTGACTTGTTCAGCCTATCAACAATGACCCAAACTGCATCGAACTTCTTCCGATTCAACGGAAGTCCTGTAACAAAATTCATAGTAATCCGCTCCCACTTCCACTCGGGAAGCTCAATCCTCTGGAATACAGCACCAGGCCTCTGATGCTCATACTTAACCTACTGACAATTCAAACAATGAGCCACATATGCTATGATATCCTCCTTCATTCTATGCCACCAATAATGCTGCAGCAAATCCTGATACATCTTCGCGACGCTCGGATGAATAGAGTACCTGGAACTATGGGCTTCCTCTAAAATCAACTCTCGAAGCCCATCCACATTGGGCACACAAACGCGTTCCTGTAATCTCAAAACTCGCATCTAAGATAACATGTTGGGCACCTCGACGCTGCACCATGTCTCTAAGGTCACACAAATGGGGATCATCAAACTGCCGATAACGGATACGCTCCAATAATGAAGAACGAGTGATCGTGCAAGCTAACACACGACTGGGCTCAGAAATATCCAGTCTCACAAACTGATTGGCTAAAGCCTGAACATCTAAAGCAATCGGCCTCTGACTGACCGGAATATAAGCAAGACTGTCCATACTGGCTGACTTCCCACTCAAAGCATCGGCCACCACATTGGCCTTCCCTGGATGATATAGAATGGTGACATCATAGTCCTTCAACAACTCCAACCACCTCATCTGCCTCAAATTCAACTCATTTTGCTTGAATAAGTACTCAAGACTCTTGTGATCAGTGAACACTTCACATGCCACACCATACAAATAGTGCCTCCAAATCTTCAATGCGTGAACAATGGCTGCCAACTCTAAATCATGTACTGGATAGTTCTTCTCATGAATCTTCAACTATCTCAAAGCATAGGCGATGACCTTGCCATCCTGCATCAACACTGCTCCAATCTCAATACGGGAAGCATCACAATGAACTGTATAGGGCCCTGAACATGTGGGAAAAACCAACAATGGTGTCGTAGTCAGAGCTATTTTGAGCTTCTGAAAGCCCGCCTCACACTCATATGACCATTTGAACTGCGCACCCTTCTGGGTCAACCTGGTCATCGGGGCTACGATAGATGAGAACCCCTTAACAAACCGACGATGGTAGCCTGCCAATCCCAAAAAACTCCGAATCTCTATAGTTGATGCTGGTCTAGGCCAGTTATTGACTGCCTCAATCTTCTTCGAGTCAACCTGAATACCCTATGCTGATACGACATGACCTAGAAATGCAGCTGAACTCAACCAAAACTCATACTTCGAAAATTTTGCATATAGCTGACTATCCTTCAGAGTCTGCAGAACCACTCTAAGATGCTGCTCGTGCTCCTCCTGGCTGCGGGAGTATATCAAAATATCATCAATAAAGACTATCATGAACAAGTCCAAATAAGGCCTTAACACTCGGTTCATCAAGTCCATGAAAACTGTTGGGGCATTCGTCAACCCGAATGACATAACCAAGAACTCATAATGCCCATACCGAGTGCAGAAAGCTGTCTTAGGGACATCGGATGCCCTAATCCTCAACTAATGGTAACCATATCTCAAGTCAATCTTGGAGAATACCCTGGCACCCTGAAGCTAGTCAAAAAAATCATCAATCCTCGGCAGCAGATACTTATTCTTAATCGTTACCTTGTTCAATTGTCGGTAATCAATACACATTCTCATTGACCCATCCTTCTTCTTGACAAATAACACCGGCGTAACCCAAGGCGAAACACTGGGTCTAATGAAACCCTTTTCAAGAAAATCCTGCAATTGTTCCTTTAACTTTTTTAACTCCGGCGGGGCCATATGATATGGCGAGATAGAAATGGGCTGAGTGCCCGGAACCAGATCAATGCAGAAGTCAATATCCCTGTCGGGTGGCATACCCAGCAGGTCTGAATGAAAAATATCAGGGAACTCACAAACAACAGGTACATAATCGATAGAGGGAATCTCAACACTGGAATCCCGAACATAAGCTAGATAAGCCAAACACCCCTTCTCGACCATACGCCGAGCCTTCACATATGATATAACACTGCGGGTGGAATGACCTGGAGTCCCTCTCCACTTTAAACGAGGCATACCCGGTAAAGCTAAGGTCACAGTCTTGGCATGACAGTCCAAGATAAAGTGATAGGGTGATAACCAGTCCATCTCTAATATAATATCAAACCAACCATACCTAGAGGAAGCAAATCTACACGAGTCTCACAACGTCCAATAACGGCTATACGTGAACAACGGACGCAATCCACCACAATAGAATCACCCACCAGCATAGACACATAAACAGGGCATTCAAAGAATCACTAGGCATGACCAGATACGGCGCAGAACAAAATCGAAGCTTCTCTACCACATACCAGAACAATACCTGCACCTCCACCTCTAATACCTTTACCTCTACCTTTAGCATCTCTACCTCCATCTCTAATACCTTTACCTCCACCCCTAATACCTTTACCTTCTCAAGGCCTCCGAAGGCGAAGCTGATCTATCACTGTTCCACTGCTGCTCGGCTGAAGAAGCGGTACATGATCTCACCATTCACGAAAGGACAAGAGTAGAGGTTTCAATTTAGCACTGAGAGAACAAAATCGCACCACGGGAAATAATAGAAGTGAAACTTTTTCCTAACTCTGTAGCCTCTGAGGGATAAATAGAGACGTCTCTGTAACGTTCCCTCAAACTCTACTAAGCTTGTCTGTGAACTGTGAGACCCATGTAACCTAGAGCTCTGATACAAACTTGTCACGACCCGGATTTTCCAGCCTCGGGAGTTGTGATGGCGCCTACTCGTAGAAGCTAGGCAAGCCAAATTTAATTACTTTTTCATTAATAATATAATTCCTTTTAACAATTATCGGTAATAATACAAAAGGAGCGAAATTAAATAATAAGAAGAAGTCTCAACATTATAGAAAACTAAATAAAAATGCAAAAAATCTCAACAAAAGACTTTACCCAAGATTGGTGTCACAATTTCACATACGGTCTAAGAATACTACACATAAAGGTCTGGAAGAAATAAACTCGACACTGTCTCCAGAAATACATGAAAGAAATAAGAATATAAATGAAAGGAGATGCCAGGGCCTGCGAACGCCTGCAAGGCTACCTCGGGTCTCGCTGGACTGAAAGCCTGCTCCCACACTACAACTGCTGCTGTCCGAAGCCTGAATTTGTGCAAAATAGCACATAGTGTAGTATCAGCACAACCGACCCCATGTGCTGGTAAGTGCCGAGCTTAACCCCGGCGAAGTAGTGACGAGGCTAGGACCAGACCACCAAATAAACCTTTGCAGATATATATACAAGTACAACGGAGACGTAGCAAAAAAATAACAATTTAAGCTGGGGAAGGGAGCATGCTTCAGGGACAACAGTTAGAAATAGAATTTCAGGAATAATAAAGCGTACATCTACAATTTAACTTCTAGTTGTAAATGAAGAGATAAGGAAACTTTCATATTCAACTCATCTTGTTGCAGGCGTGCAACCCGATCCCATATCTCAATATCTCGTGGTAGGCGTACCACCCGCTTCCATTTCAATATCACTCGTGGTAGGCGTACCACTCGCTCCCATTTCAATATCACTTGTGGTAGGCGTACCACTCGCTCCCATTTCATTAAATCAACAGTTCCTCCTAAAGAAAATTTACTCTAACAAACGCAACAATTAATACGAGTTCATAATACAACAAGTACACAAAATTTATGATTCACTAAGGAAAATAAATAATGACAAATAGCAATTAATTATGGATTATAAGGGGCAATTAGGTAGTTTAGTAATTAATATGTTGAATGTCACGTAGCAATTAAGTCACATAAACATATAACAATTAAGGCATAAATTCAAGACATAACGGTGCGCAAGGGCGCCTTGGTTCAATAATAACAAGTAACACGATAAAAGGAAATGTCAACATAAAGGATCACAAAAATAGTGGAATAAGACATTTAATGCACTTGAACTGATAACAACAAGAAATCATAGCAAACTGCAATAAGTGCACGGTATCACCCTTCGTACTTTTA
Organism: Nicotiana glauca; assembly: GCA_026770625.1. Classification (NCBI taxonomy): domain Eukaryota; kingdom Viridiplantae; phylum Streptophyta; class Magnoliopsida; order Solanales; family Solanaceae; genus Nicotiana; species Nicotiana glauca. Next base: position 15,948 of record MU716011.1, on the reverse strand, counting down.
CTCTCATCCTCACCAAGCAATGATATCATAAAATGTGCAGGGTATCACCCTTCATGCTTTTACTCTCTTTCCTCACCTATAATCGATAGAATTGGCACGGAATGGTACATCGTGCGGCACGACATCACCCTTCGTGATTTACTCTCTTTTCCTCACAATAAGCAAACAATGCACGGTATCACCCTTCGTGCTTTATGTCACACCTCCTTTATACGAGTTTTAATATACCCCGTGAAGGGTGCAAATGAGTTTTTCTAATTAAAGGACAGTCGGAACGGGATTTATTATTATTTATTCAGAGTCGTCACTTGGGAGATTAATGGTGTCCCAAGTCACCGATTGAATCCCGAACCGAGGAAAATATGACTCTGTTAACAGTCCGCAAACCAGAAATCCGGATAAGAAATTCTGTTAACCCGGGAGAAGGTATTAGGCATTCCCGGATTCCGTGGTTCTAGCACGGTCGCTCAATTGTTGTATTTGATTTTATCTGATTTCAATACATGTTCTATTTTTATGTGCCTTTTATTAATAACCCACTTTTATTATATTTATTATTTATTTTACAAGGATTATAACGTCGTAAAAATGTATCTCGAACCACGTCGTACCAGTACGCCCGCGGCTTTTAACACATTTTGACTTTGTTGAGATTTGGATTTGGGTCACATAAATGTGCACCCGTATTTAAGAAGGTAATATTATTATCATACGCGCCTAAAGCAACTACGCGTTTATTATTTTTTTTTGGGGAAGACCATGAAATTCGCTAAATGGCCTTCACGATTTCTAATTATATTTTTATATAGCAATCACTGAGGGCCCCGCAATTTGTATTTCTGTTGCGCGAGGCTCGTCTCATCATTTTTTATTTAAAGTTTAATCTTAAAGTAAACTATGTTTTCTTTCTCTAAGAAACAGTCCTATCAATTTGTTACTGGACCAAGTGGTAAATTTGCACTGCAATCTAGCCATTGGGCTCCCAGATAAGCCCGTCGAAGATGCATTACACTCAGGCTTTCACAAATCAGGCTAATCTATCAAATATCTTAGTCCAGGCCCAAACGCAAAATGACTAACAATTTGGAAATTGGCCTGTGACAAACGAACTAAGGCTCAATATTAGTGAAAGGTTTTCAAAGTCTGATTTTAACTTTACTACAATAACCACTGGATTGGCCGTGTGACTCATACGTTGAGTCAAGACAATTTGCCAAATATTTCAATGTTTCAACTAATTTTAAGTTTGCATTTCACGTTCAAATCTGGAATTGTATACCTTTAATATAGAGCTAAAGCCACAAACTAATTCTCAGTACCTTCCAAATAAAATGAACATACTGTTTCAATACCAAATATGTAACTAATCTGCAGATGCCTAAATTTATAATTGAACTGCCTTTTTTTTAAAAACAAAATCCTTTATACTAATTCGAGTAAATGATTCATATCAAAACTAAAATTTATTTTACTACTAACTGGAGTCTTATATGACTCTAACGAGATTAACATGCCTATATCCTTTTATATACTTAATAAACTAAATTTCTAATATTCAATTCAACAGTCCAGCTAATATTCAAAACTAACAGTAAAAAAAATTCCAAACAATTTCAACTGTCCAGTCTATATTAATTACATAAGAAAAATTGAAATATAGAGAAATAACAGAATATACAGCAGATCGGGCTTCGATTTTCATATCATATTTTTCTGGAAATTTACACGGTAGTGATCTCAGAGAATGTACCTGAGTAGAAAATAGGAGAAGAAGAAGAATTAAATCTCTAATCAGCAACATCAATAGGAATCAACACAGCAATTCAATCACAGCTTCACAACACCAGATTTAAGCCAACAGCAATGATATAAACCACCAAAAAAGAACTTGACTAATTCAATGCAAATTCCTCAGTATTTCGATTACCAGAACCACAGAAAGTCGACAAACAACCCTCAATTTGAACTTAAAACTAATAAAACAGTGAAATTTTGAACTTTTTCTACTGTTTTTGATGTTTTTGAATTTTCGAAATGAAAAATATCGAGAATTTGGATCTAAAACAGCAGAAGTTATTTGAGAGATATTTCAGATTGTCAAAAAACTTTTTTTTAAGGCAATATTACTGCCTATTTATAAAATTAAAATTGGAGGGAAACTCAATTTTTAGTATTTTCATATTAGTCCCCGTTTTTCTGACTTGTTAAACAAGTTACTACACCTTTTTTATTTAAACTTACACTAAAACCCATTCTAGAATGTTCTAGTTGTATCTATTATGTTCCTATCCCTTTGAAATTCCTATTCTACCCTCACTTCATTTTATTATTTACCAATTCTGATTAAAATACCCTTTTCAATGCCTATAATACCCCTGAAACT
>MU716004.1:43376-63345 GCA_026770625.1 Nicotiana glauca | reverse complement strand
CTTGATATATGAGAAAACTGTATTTTTTTCTTTCTTTTGGTCATATTGTACTGAAGAAATGAAGAAGTTTCAAAATTGGGTCAATCTTGAATTTTGCTGAACCTTTCTGGTAGAGAATTTATCTGATAGTTTTTAGTTTAAATAATTTTATCTAAATATTTTGCTGGACTTTGTATATTTTCATGATGGCTTGGTCTTAAATGTCTATTTTCAGTATAGAGTTATGTATTCCTACTAGTTGCTGGGCTAAAATAACTTTTTTTCTTTGTTTGGAGGATGAATCAAGCAGCAGCTCTAAAGAAAAAGGTTTCGAATCCAAACAAAGCTCAAAGTCCAATGAAAAATATAGATTTTGATTTTCAATATCGATCAAGTACCGAATTGGCCAAAAAATTTCAGATTAAGAGAGAAAAGCTTGGAAGTGATCACAAAGATAAAGCTATGAAAGAGCAAACACCACTTGTAGTTAAAAGAAAGAGTCATATGCATGCAACATCAGAAGGACAAAGAAGACAAAAGTTAACAAAATCCGATGAGTCACTTCAAAAGTTAGAAAGCGGTAAATTGCCTATGTACCGATCAATGATCCAATCGACTTCAAGGGAAGATCTGAATACTTCGTATAACATAAAGATAAATGGACAGAGCAAACAGAGGTTAACTCAATTGGAGGATCCCATTCAAAAACAAGGAATGAGTAAATTACCTATGCACACATCCATGCTCCCATCATTTTCAAAGAAAGATCCTAATACTTCACATATGATTAGAACACAAGGTGAAAGACAAAGACAACTTGACATTCAGGAGATATAAAATTGCAAAAAGGTAAAAAAAAACCTCGGTCCTACCATCGACGAGTCATAATCAATTTCTGGAAAAGTATGGGATACACGTTGGTGGTGAAAAATATCCTGATATTCACCCAATAGATGAGCATGAAATAGAAATGGAAAATTTTGTTGCACAAGTAGAAGTTGGTGACGATGAGTTTGCTAGAGATGAGGACGTGAACATTGGTTGTGCTGCATATGGTATGTGGTAAATTTTGTAACTTTTTATATATTGCAATTTTTTTATGTCTTGCCTATTACATCAATCTAGGGACATCAGAAAAGAAAAGGGCTCGAGGGCAAACAACATGTAAGAATATTCATGCAAGAAGTTTTGAAGAAAGAGAGGAGGTAACATTTGATAAAGGACAAGCAGTGGGACCAACTGACAAGAGAGTGTCTGATTTGACCAACTTTATAGGAACAATTGTAAGGAATCCTAGATTTATCACCTTAGTGCATACTAGTTGGCATGCTGTGTCAAAGGAGATTAAGCAACGAATGTGGGAATATGTCAACGTAAGAACAATCAGTTTTTCCATTCTATATTTTTTTGGTATGTTTCTTGCTAGGTGAAGATAAATATTTGTTATTTTGCATAGTCCAAGTTCTTAATTCCAGCAGAAGGAGAGAAGTGGGTAATAGCTGGTCTTCGTGATGCCTGGAGGCGGCACAAGAGAAATATTAAGAAGAAACATTTCAATAAGAATGCTACTGTTGAAGATATGTTACAAAATCCTCCGAATGAGATACCAGAAGTTCAATTCCGCCAATTGCTTGAGTACTGGAAAGATTCAGATGTCCAAGTGAGATTAAATTGTGCATTTTTATACTTTAATATATTGACTCATTATATCTTTTTTTATTTTTGATTTATTAATTAATATACTTTTTTGGTTCTAGGCCATGTGCCAATTAAATTCTGAAAACAGGAAAAAACAAAAATGGAGGCATCGAATGGGACCTATTAATTTTGCAAGAATACGCGTAACATTGGTAATATTTAGTTGACACTTAGTAAAAAATCTGACTTCCATTTCTTTTTGTATTCTGTCGGAACACATTGATGTTTACTTTTTACATTCTTTTGATGTAATTTGCAGCGCGCAAGCAAAGAGAACAATGAGGAACCATCAAAGTTCGAAATGTTTATTGCAAGTCGTACAAAGAAAGGAAAAGAAGTTCAAACAGATACTCAAGTTGCAATAGTAAGTAATGTGGCAAGCTAAGATCTTGTTATTATATCTCCCCTCGCTATAAAGAGAGCTATAAATTGAGTTATTGCATACAAACTTTTATTAAAACTAATGTATACCAAGAACATAAGCTGTGAAGATCATAAACTTAAAACATACTATTATACTTCCAGCGCCCAGCCCAACTAGTCAAAATAAAATGCAGAAGTCTCACTAAAAATAATTTGAACTGTCCCTATATCTTAAGTCTAATAACCTTTTTATTCATTGCAAAGTGGCAAATTAATGCTAGGAGCTCATTCTTTTAAATATGTATGGAGTCAGATGGTATTGCTCTCAAATGCGAAAAGCTTACTACAAATTTGGCAGCTTCAAAATATGGCTAAGAGTCAATTAGCTGTGTGGAGAATAATTTCTCTATATGTTTATGGACAATATGGTTGGAAAAAAATAGAGTTTGCTTTGAAGAAAAAAGGTAACATATTTTCTGAATAAAAAAATGATTGTTTGTTGTATCTATATTTCTGGTGCAGAAGAAGTGTTATGGAAAATTGGGAATATATAGTATATGAATTTTTTTAGAGGATTTACTTGATAAGTGGGAGATCAATTTTGTATTAGTTGGTGGCCAATTGTATTTGTATAATTTTGGTTTGTGAGCTATTGCATAATGCGCAGGCTACCAGTGTGCACCCTGTGCACATTATATTCTCATTTTTGTTTGTGAAATTTTCAGGTTTTTGTTAAACTTCTTAAGTTTTAGTTTTATTGGTTTCTATCTAAATCATTTTGGAATTCCTGAAGTCTTGGTTTCTAGCGCTCAAAAACATTATTTTTAATTTAGAAACAAGATCCCACATTTAATCTATCTTGACTTGTTAATGATGCTTAATAATATTTCTTTCCACAGTCTGAACTTCATAAACGTCAAAGTTCTGGAGAAACAGCAGATGATGCATTTAGTGCTGTGTTTGGAAAGGAGCAGCCTGGTCGAGTTAGATGCTATGGTAGATCGGTGACGACAAGCTCTCTGAAAAGAGATGAAGAAATCAACAAGCTTAAACAAAAGCATGCCAATGAAATGACTTCGCTAAAGGAAGAAATGAAGGAAATGATGAGAGAAGAAATGCGACATTTTTTAAGTCAATTGGTGCAAAACAACCCTGAATTAGATGTTCATGATATACAAGTATGTGCTGGATCTAATCTTCCTTCACCTGTTGATGCAAGTAGTGCACGAGCTATGAAAGGCCAAAATATACCCATTCTTCTGTCTCAACTTATGCTCCGAGTCTTGAAAAGGTATTTATATTTCAGCACTCCGAAAAACTACCTCATCTTAAGTTACAAAGCCATGCTTTTCTAAACTATTTACATTTGAGGGTTCTATTGTGTGACGATAGAAATTATCAATGAATGGAAGGAAAATAAGTTTATTTTGTCATACTAAATGTATTTTCAAGTTATGTTTAAGAGGTTACATGAGATGTCTCTATGATCCAACATAAAGTGAAAACTTGTAGTTTTCTCCCTTTGATGTTTGGGATTGGGTTCTGCTAGTATAGTTCTTTTGTGGGAAAGCACTATTCTTTGACTATCTATTTTTATTTAGTACAGTTGTCTGAATACTACAATGAAATTGTTGCTGACATGAAATCGCATAAGTTGCTATATGCCAGCATTATGGGAGACTTTGGTTCACTTTTTCAACAAATAAATTAGAAATTTATTTGAGATTATGATAAGGCTGCTACAATATCTAATTTGCTAGATTCGTTGACACATATATTATGATCAAATTCATCCTCTTTTTTGTGTTTGACTTAGTTATGTTATAGTAGTGAAATATATCTCATTAATTCTTAGTAAGAAACATATTGCTATGACTATTACATACTATATATATGCTTCTTTCTAATTTTTTATTTTATTTTGAATGTGCAGGAAAATATTGACGATGTAGGCCACAAGTGAATTTGATCTATTAAAGTGAACGGTGAAGACGTTTTGACAAATTGTGATGTTTATTATTATTATTATTGATACTATATATATGAATATATTTGATTTTGTAGAGTTCATTGCTAGTGAACTTCTTGAAGCAGTACTTTATTAGTATGGGCAGTATGCAAATTATGTTTCTTTGTTGAAGTTTATTTCAAGTGCATGCATTTGAATTATTTTTATTCTATTGAAGTATACAAATTATGTTTCTTTATTGAAGTTTATTTCAAGTGTGTGTGTGTATATATATATATATCTTGAGATCATAACGTATATGCTTAAAATAAATGTGAATATAGAATATAATGTAAACAAATATAATTTTTAAACCACAAAATTGTGAATTAAATATTACTTCATAGCGCAGGCAAAAATGCCACGCCTAGAAAATATTGCCACAGGGATTGTCAATTTGGCGCTATGCTCTATACATGTTGGTTTAGATGCCACGCTTTAAAAAATATTGTCTATAAGAAACCAAAGACCACGCTTCAAATATGTAACTTTACGTCATAAAAGCGTGGCTACAAGAGGAAATATAAAGCATAGCTTTTTAACGAATCGGCCACACTTTTGAAGTGCGGCTTCAATGAGACACGTAAAAAGCGTGGCCATAGGTCAAAGGTTACGCTACTTTAGGCTACCCCCCCAAAAGCGTTGCCTAAGGCTCTAAAGTGTTGCCTTTGATCAGTTGCTACACTTATGGCATCTTAGGCCACACTTTTCGAGGGTGGCTAGAGGCCTAAAATATTGTAGTGTAAAGGATGAAGAAATTCCTAATGTGACCAACAACCCATTACCGTCTCACAACAACGGGCCAGTTATTGGAATGATTTACGAAGATAAGGAGTTTGATCCAGCTTTGAAAGCCATCATTGCAATTGCTGAAGTCGAGAAGAAGCCAAAGGTTGCTGCAAAGCAAGACAAGGGGGGAGAAGAAGAGTAAACCCACCCCTCAAAATACAAAAAAGATATTGGAAACCAAAACTGGGGCAGTACCTCTAAAAGATGTCATTCTTTACGTTTCCCGGGGTCACACGAAAGAGCAAATGACATTGAGCCCTCCAAGAAGGTTCGAGCTGAACAAGGGACCTAAGATGTACGTGCCTAAGGAGACCTATGTGGTACGGGGCCCAGTAATTTCACCAAGGCTGAATGAGCCCGTGGTTATTGGTCACGCACCGCAGAGGCCCATGACAGACCCTACTGCTGTTCCATAGAATTATGACATGGTGGTAGTAACCTACAAGGGAAAAGAGGTCTTAGGAGAAGCAAATGAAACTAAACCAGCTGAGAAATGCCTTAACTTGGAGGATTTCAACAAAGCCAAGAAGAAGTGCTTCCCACTTAAAAAGAATGTTAGTGCTGAGGAGGCCGAAGAATTCTTTCGTAAAATGAAAACTGCGGACTATGAGGTAATAGACCAACTACGGGAATCTCCTTCGCAAGTCTCACTCCTGTCTCTACTGGTAAACATCAGAAAGTGTTGATAAAAACCCTCAATTAAGCTTATGTGCCGATTGAAACCACCATCGAACAATTGGAAAGGATGACAGAAAGATTCTTTACAATCAATCAGATTTCCTTTAGCAAGAATGATTTGCCCCCGAAAGAGGTCGCCCATAACAAAGCCCTTCATCTGATAGTTAAATGCGAGGGGTACTATGTGAAAAGGGTCATGCTGGATGACAGATCCGGAGTTGATATCTGCCCTCTCTCAACTTTGCAAAGAATGGAGATTGGGACCAAGAAATCAGGCCTAACAATGTCTCTGTGCGTGCCTTTGATGGCATCAAGAGAGACACCATAGGTGAGATCAATTTGATTTTGACTATTGGTCCTGTGGATTTCGAGGTGACTTTTCAGGTGCTAGACATGGACACTTCTTATAATTTCCTCTTGGGAAGGCCTTGGATCCACGCGGCAGGGGCCGTACCTTCCACTCTCCACCAGATAGTGAAATTTGGAAATGAAGATCACGAGATTATAGTCCACGGAGAGGACGAGCAGTTAATTTATCGGGACCCATCAGTCCTATGTCTCGAACCTAGGGAAGGTAGTGAACATATAGTCTATCAAGCTTTTGAGGTTGTGGTCACAGACCAATGTGAAGAAGGAAGCCCTTGTCCTTAACCCGTTCTCTAAAATGCGTCAATATGGTTTCCAAGGAAATGATCAGGCATGGTTATAAACCCGGGAAGGGGCTCGGGACATCATTGCAAGGTATTACAGAACCTATTACTCTGGCTGCTAGCGAGAAGCTCTTTGGTGTGGGTTTTCAAGCCACGCCAGATGATGAAACATGGGCAAATGAGCAAAAGAACAATAGTTGGGTCCTTCCTCAGCCAATCCTGCATCTGTTCGAAACATTTGTCAATCCCAAGTACATAGAAAAGGAAGATGAGGCCTTCACGGCCGAAGAAATAGAAAAAATATGTGGAGCTAATAGGCAGATGCTGTATAAAACCCACATGGTCCAACCGGGAGAAGGCTCGAGCACCACTGAGGTGCTATATGTGGGGCCCAATGCCAAGTTGTAAAATTGGAAGGCTACTCCGTTCCTAGTCAGGCGGGAATCCCGGTAGTCCAGTCTAGCCACCTTTCCTACATCACGAGTTATTCTAGGGTGTTACTCGGATGTTTCTTTTAATTTACTGTCTTTAAATTCCTATGTAAACCATGTTATCTTCAAAATTCAATGAAATCAAATCAATATTTCATCATTCATGAATCTTTTTTTATTCTTTCTGATTTTTTTTACTTTTTCTTATCTCTTCTTTCAGTTCTAATAATGCAGTTTTAGATAACATGACATACTTGTGGACTTCATGCCCAGATCCAAACACGATGTCTAACTTTGAAATAATGAATCAAGAACCAGAATATGATGAAGAAAAGGATTTTAGGGAAATAAATCGAGAATTAGAACAATTTGAGAATAAGCCTAAGCCAAATATAAATGAAATTGAGCCAGTAAATTTGGGTGATTCACAAGAGGTCCAAGAAACCATGATAAGCATTCACACAGATGAAAGAACTAAGTATACCATGATCCAACTTTTGTTTGAATTCAAAGATGTGTTTGCTTGGTCCTACGATGACATGCCAGGATTAAGTGTTGATCTAGTCGTACACAAGTTGTCGATTTAACCTCGATTATCTCTCTGCCTAGAAAAAACAAAGGAAGTTCAAAACTGATATCAGTGACAAGATCAAAGAAGAGGTCACAAAATAGTTGAAGGCGGGGGTGATCCGAGTGGTCCGATACACCACATGGCTGGCCAATGTAGTCCCAGTACAAAAGAAAGATGGGAAAACTCGGGTGTGCATTGAGAATCGAGATCTGAACAAAGCAAGTCCCAATGGCAACTTCCCTTTGCCAAACATCCACATCCTCGTTGACAACTGTGCCAAACATGAGGAACAGTCTTTCGTGGAATGTTATGCTGGGTATCATCAGCTCTTGATAGATGAAGAAGATGCAGAAAAGACAGCCTTCACAACACCCTGGGGCACCTATTGCTACAGGGTCATGTCTTTTGGTTTAAAGAATGCCGGATCAACTTATATAAGGTCTATGACTTCCATCTTTCATGACATGATGCACCAAGAAATCGAGGTATATGTGGACGATGTGATCATTAAATCTAGGACATATGATGACAATGTTCAGGACCTGAGAAAGTTCTTTAAGCATCTGCAAAAGTATAATTTAAAGCTAAATCCAGATAAATGCGCATTTGGAGTTTCGTCTAGGAAACTTTTGGGGTTCATCGTCAGTTGGAGGGGCATTAAGCTAGATCCAACAAAGATTAAGTCTATTCGGGATTTGCCTCCTCCAAGAACTAAGAAGGAGGTTATGAGTTTGTTGGGAGGGTTGAACTATATCAGCCAATTCATTGCTCAGTTGACATCTATATGTGAGCCCGTATTCAAGTTGTTAAAGAAAGATGCAGCGATTAAATGGACAGATGAGTGTCAAGAAGCCTTCGACAAAATCAAAGAATATCTGTCAAATCTGCCAGTCTTAGTCCCACCTGAACCTGAGAGGCCTTTGTTTTTGTATTTGACAGTCTTGGAGAATTCTTTTGGCTGTGTCCTTGAGCAACATGATGTGACCGGGAGGAAAGAGCAGTCAGTCTACTATTTGAGTAAAAAGTTCACAAGTTATGAAGCCAAATACACTTTGTTGGAAAGGACTTGTTGTGCTCTAACTCGGATCGCTCAGAAGCTTAAGCATTATTTGCTAGCCTACACCACTTATCTCATTACCAGGCTGGACCCTCTAAAGTATATATTCCAAAATTCGATGCCCACAGGGAGGTTAGCAAAATGGCAAATCTTGCTCACTGAATTTGACATAATCTATGTCTCCCGCATGACGATGAAGGTTCAAGCTTTAGCAGATCACCTGGCTGAAAAACCTGTTGATAATGAATATCAGCCTTTAAGTACTTACTTCCCGGACGAGGAGGTGAATTCAGTTGAGGTAACATCATAAGACACCAATGCTTGGAAAATGTTCTTCGATGGAGCTGTGAACACAAAAGGTGTCGGTATTGGGGCAATTTTGATCTCACCCACTGGTCAACACTATCCAGCCACAGCCTAGCTTTAGTTTTTCTACACAAACAACACGACCAAATATGAATCCTGTATTATGGGTATGAACATGGAAATTGACCAAGATGTGGAAGAATTGATCATTATGGGAGACTCCGACTTGATTATCCGATAAGCTCAGGGAGAATGGAAAACTTGGGATGTCAAGCTTATTGCATATAGGAAACATATGGAAGATCTTAGGAAGCAGTTCAAATCAGTCGAGTTCAGGTACATTCCTCGTTTTCACAATGATAAAGTCGATGCACTCGCTACTTTGTCCTTGATGTTTCCATATCCAGCAATGTCCACATTGACCCGTTGGAAATCTAAATCCAAGAAAGGCATGGTTACTATAATACGGTTGAAGTAAAACCGAATGTTCAGCCATGGTATCTTTATATCAAGAGGTTTTTGAAAACAAAATAATGTCCTGAGCAAGCCAATGAATACCAAAAGAGAACCATTAGAAGGCTTTCTAGCAGTTTCTTCTTGAGCAGCGAGGTCTTATACAAAAGGACACCAGATCTCAACTTGTTAAGATGTGTGGATGCCGAAGAGGCCGGAAGAATCATGCATGAAGTGCACACAGGAGTGTGTGGAACCCACATGAATGGATACGTCCTAGCAAAGAAAATCCTTCGAGCAAGTTATTATTGGATGACTCTGGAAAAATATTGCTTTAGTTTTGTCCGAAAATGTCATCAGTGTCAGGTACATGGTGACCTGATTCATGCACCGCCTACAGAACTGCATCCTATGTCAGCACCGTGGCCATTCGTTGCTTGGGGGTATGGATGTTATTCGGCCGATCGAGCCAAAAGCTTCAAATGGGCATAGATTCATATTGGTTGCCATTTATTACTTCACAAAATGGGTTGAGACAGTCACTCTCAAAGCTGTCACTAAGAAAGCAGTGGTGGATTTCGTGCACTCCAATATCATTTGTCGTTTTGGTATTCCTGTCACTATCATTATAGATAATGCTGGAAACTTGAATAGTCATTTGACGAGGGAGATATGCGAACAATTCAAGATCATGCATCATAATTCTACCCCTTATAGGCCCATAGCTAATGGTATTGTTGAAGCAGCAAATAAGAACATTAGGAAGATTCTTAGGAAGATGATCCAAAGTTCCAAGCAATGGCATAAAAAGTTGTCGTTTGCGTTGTTGAGATATCGCACCACTATGCGCACATCAGTCGGAGCAACCCTCTGTCTATTGGTTTATGGCACTGAAGTCGTGATACTCGCACAAGTTGAAATTCCTTCTCTTCGGATCATTGTGGAAGCTGAGATTGAGGATAGTGAGTGGGTAAAAACCCGTTTATAATAATTAATCTTGATTGATGAAAAGTGAATGGCCGCAGTCTGCCATGGGCAGTTGTATCAACAAAGAATAGCATATGCCTACAACAAGACGGTGCGGCCAAGGAACTTTGAAGTGGGGCAAATCATTTTGAGATGTAATCTCCCTCATCATAAGGAAGCAAAAGGAAAGTTCGTTTCTAATTGGAAGGGCCCATACATTATCAGAAAATTGTTGCCGAAAAGGGGCGTTGTACCTAGGAGATATTGAAGGAAATGACGCCGAAACAGCAATAAATGCAGACGCAGTCAAAAGGTATGATGTCTAGGCCTTTTGTAGCAACAATATTATCCGATTGGAATGACGAAGGCTTTCATTCTCGCTACCCCAAACACTCCAATCCTTTGCTAACCCTTTGAGCCAGTTACCTTTCTTTGATTACCCTCTTCGGAACCTAAAATGTTATTGTCCAAAAAAAGGAAAATAAAAACAACAAAAACAAAAGTTTCCATGAACTACGTTCGACTTGATTCTGAAAGAATACGTAGGTATCCTCTCTCTGGGGTTTAGTCATACCAAAATAAAAATTCAAATTCCCCAAAAAGTGAAACTGGGACAAATGTTGTAATGGTACTGTGATAATCCCGCATTAATGGTTCCAAAGTTGTAATTCAATTCAAATTCCTTTTACCTCGAACCCTGTTCAAGACCTTCCGATCAATCAGTGAAAATGTCCAAGAATCGGAGAACACAACTATTTGGATCCGATGCAATCAATATGAGAGAATAAAATGAGAGAGTCGTATTGGTGAAAACCCACACGGGCACCATAAGGCGATGGTGAGTAGAGAAATTAAAAATGAGAGTCTTATTAGTAAAAACTCGTAAAGAGCACTATAAAGTGACGGTGAGAAGAGAAATAAGAGAGGCAACCTAGTGAAAACCCGTAAAGGGGCCGTTGATCGAGAAGAATTAATCCCTTACAACCATTGACACTGAAAGAGTCCTTACAAGGTTTCCAAATTTTAAAATACGAGTCATAATGGGTTTATGAGAAGTTGGACAGTTGCGTAGATCAGTCCAAGAAGCATGTCATGTCTATTGAAGTCTGCATGTACTCCAGATAAGTCCTTCTTTCCTCCCCCGAAAGGGACGCCTCTCTTTAATTTTATTTTTCTGTCCTTTTTTTACTTTTGTTTGAATCCCTTTTGGTTTAATTCTCCTCCAAAACTAATGCAAAGAAAAGATGGAAAGATTGGTTATACAGGGTTCAACTTAGCAAAATCAAAGTCCAGGAAAAGGCACTCAGCCTCAGCAGGTGCATTAAGTCGGCCTCGACTGGCCATGATGGTCGTTGCTCCAGAGTCAAAAATTCTTGAAAGGGAAAGAATGCACAGTCAAGTGCCCATAAAGGCGAAATGAAATGAAAAACCAAGCCCCACGGGTTAGCCGTCATGTGAAATCTTGTGAAACTTTAAGATACCCTTTTAGAAGAGAAATCGGTTAGCCATCAGTAAAGGATTTTATTGAAAGAGTTTGGGCCGAAATCAAGTGATCAAATCAATCATGGTCACAAACAACACCGTTTCAAACTAAACATTGTTATTTATTTGAAAAACATGAAATAGGTGCAGCCCAAAGCAACCTTGCAAGAGAGCAAGTGCAACGAAAAAGGAACTACGCAAGGGTTAGAAACAGCTTTGCAGCAACCATCAATAAAGAGAAGTCCCCTCTAAAATTATTTCCTGCATTTACTCATTCTATGAAATAAAAAAAAAAAGAAGAAAAATGATGAAAATGAAAAAAAAAAGAAAAAAAAATTCAAAAACATGGTAGGCTAGGGTCCCCAATCTCTAGTTACATTTTTTCCAACATAGGGTCTCCACTTCCTAGTTGAGTTTATTTTTAGACATAGGGTCTCCACTCCCTAGTTAAGTTTATTTTTGACATAAGGTCTCCACTCCCTAGTCGCCTTTTCAACATAGGGTCTCCACTCCCTAGTTGAGTTTATTTTAGATATAAGGTCTCCACTCCCTAGTCGCTATTCCAACATAGGGTCTCCACTCCATAGTTGGCTTTATTTTAGACATAGGGTCTCCACTCCCTAGTCGCGTTTCCAACATAGGGTCTCTACTCCCTAGTTGAGTTTATTTTAGACATAGGGTCTCCACTCCCTAGTTGAGTTTATTTTAGACATAGGGTCTCCACTCTCTAGTCGCCTTTCCAATATAGGGTCTCCACTCCCTAATTGGGTTTATTTTAGACATAGGGTCTCCACTCCCTAGTCGCCTTTCCAACATAGGGTCTCCACTCCCTAGTTGACTTTATTTTAGACATAGGGTCTTCACTCCCTAGTCGTTTTTCCAACATAGGGTCTCCGCTCCCTAGTTGACTTTATTTTAGACATAATATCTCCACTGTCTAGTCGCCTTTCCAACATAGGCTTTCCACTCCCTAGTTGAGTTTATTTTAGACATAGGGTATCCACTCCCTACTCGCCTTTGCCATCATAAGGTCTCCACTCCCTAGTTGAGTTTATTTTAGATATAGGGTCTCCACTCCCTAGTCGCCTTTGCCATCATAGGGTCTCCACTCCCTAGTTGAGTTTATTTTAGACATAGGGTCTCCACTCCCTAGTCGCCTTTGCCAACATAGTGTCTCCATTTCCTAGTTTAGTTTATTTTAGACATAAGGTCTCCACTCCCTAGTCGCTTTTCCAACATAGGGTCTCCACTCCCTAGTTGGTTTTATTTTAGGCATAGGGCCTCTACTCCCTAGTATGCTCTTCCAACAGAGGGTCTCCACTCCCTAGTTTATTTTATTTTAGACATAGGGTCTCCACTCCTTGGTCATTTTTTCCAGCATAGGGTCTCCACTCCCTGGTTGATTTTAGTATAGATATAGGGCTCTACTCCCTAATATCTTTTTCCCAAGGATACACAATATTGATTTTATTGCTTTCAATAAAGAAATAGTTTAGATTTTGTTACAATAACTCATGAAAGTTTCCTAGTGAAAACTAAGGCAGAAAATTTCATTCGTTTGTTTGCTTTGGTGCTTAAACAGGTTTTCACCGTGAGGCACAAGCTTTGAGATAACCAAAACAAGAAGTCTCAATCCAAATAAAAGAAAATAAGAAACAAGTAAAGAAGTTGAACCCAAGTGTAGAAACGGAGAAAAGATGCGGACTGCTCAAGATATGATCGAATTCGTAAGCTTCGCATGTCCCGTCTTGATCCAAAAAGCTGAAAAAGAATGAACCAGCGGTTGTAGCTAACGAGCATCAAGATTCAGATTAGAATCTACAGGAAGAACCATCCAAGACTTAAGATCAAGCTTTAGAAGATTTATAGATAGCAATCTTGTAACTCGTAGTTGATAGGTTTAGCTAGTTTAGCTTCTTATCTTTTATTCTGGTGTAATAAGGAGCTCAGCAAGCAGAAACAATAGCAAACAACAGTGAAATCATAGTTTCTCGGTAGTCCCAGCTACCAAAACTTCCAAAACTACACTAACCTGATTTTTTTATAGCCAACGATATGTAGGCAACCTCCGGAACAAGGTTAGGTCAGGCTCTTTCAAAAGATGCTTCTTATGGAGTTTCAAATAGGCAAAAATCCCTCGTAGTTGCTCATTTTGTCTTTGCTCGAAAACCCATCGTATTTCCTAGCAAAGAGGGGAAGCCTGTGAGTATGTGATTTTTGCCATATACAAAATACTCCTATAAAATCCCAAGGAAATAAATTTTCTGTTAATTATTTGCCATTTTAGGAATTTTTGGTAGAATTTTCTTAATTATCTGCATTTCTGGGCATATTTCATTTAAATCATGAAAAAAATACCAAAAATATTATGCATGGTATTTAGGATTTGTTTTTATACTTTTAGAATTAATCAGTAATTATTTATTTTATAGAAATTTAAAAATCACAAAAATAGCTCATTTTACATTTTTGTCTTTTAATTTTAATTTATTAATTTTTTCTCTTTTAATTTAGAATTAGTGATGTTTATAATTTTTATAATTAGTTAATTAGTTTAATTTCACATTTGAGATAGTTTAGAATTTTAATTACTAGGATTTTTAATTAAAAAATAAAGAAAAACAAAAGAAAAAGGGAAATAAAGAGTTTGATTTTAAAAGGGATTTTATTTTTAATTGGGTTAATTTGACCCAAACCAGCCTGGATCTGTTACCCCCAACCTAGGCCCAAAAACTAGCTTACCCGGTCCACCCCATCTATACCCAAAACGACACCATATCACTTGGCCTTGATCTCAGTCGTTGATCACTTTAGATCTAACGGCTGAGAACTGATCACCTCTTTTATATAAAAATGTCCAAAGACAAACACCCCCCATCAGATCCCCTCATTCCCACTCGTCTCTCTAAAAAATCAAAGCCCTAGTTGCCTAAAGACTCCTTCACCGGCTCCGTCTGCAGGAAATCGCCCACGGCGGCGCTGTCACTCCTGTCACCCCCATATTTACACCATAGAATCCTCATGACCTCCCCCTTCCCAATCTACGACTAACTTCCCTTGAATCCCTTTAGATTTTTTCTAATCTTAGATCGAAAAATTCAATCAAAACCCTAATTTCCCCAAATTACCCCAAAATCATTCCCTCTCATCCTCGACCTTCCCTCATCATTGTCTTACCCATGATTTCCCAAATATCCCCGTCAAACCCCGATTTTCAAAACTACGAAAAGTCAGAAACCCCTAGATTATTTGGTTTCATGGTTCGAATTAGCCGGAAATACAGGCTGGTTAATTGTTCTTGGCAAGAATAATTAATTAGCCTCAATTTCGGGTTATTTCGGAAGAGTTTGGGACCCTTGCATCAATCCAGTGTTATCTGAGTCCTTTGATTCTCTCAGGTAAATCTTTGCTTTCCTTTCCTCCCTTGAGTTTCTAAGAATCCTATTCATCTCCCTTTCTTTAGGTTTACCCACATGTTTTAGGTTTATTTTCATTTTTAGAATCATGTTGTGTGTTTGTCTTTGCATGTGATGATTAGCTCTGTAATATTTTAGGTCATTTCTATTTCTTTTCTTCTTTTCCTTAGCTGGTTATTTTTATTTTTGGATATCGGTTTTGTTTATTTTAATTATTGGCTTATTTGGATTTCAATAAAATGAGTTTAATTAGTCAATCATTTTAATTAAATTAGTCCGAGGTATTTAGGATAATTAAATCATGTTTAGTTTAAATTAAAGTTTGTTTTCAATTGGTTCTACTACTAATTTGGTCGCATGGTTTAAGTTCTTATTTTTCTTTTTGCTAAGTTTCATTACTCATGCATAGGTTTAGTAATTTTCCTTTGAATTTCCAACTAATATTAGGTTTAAAGTTTCCTTTGTGTTTGTTCCACCTTTGATATCTTAGGGTAAATCATTTCTTCTGTGTTTATTTCATTTTTCAGATTCTGTTCATGTCAATTGATGTAAGTTTAATTTTAAATGTCGTTTGATCAATAGTCTTTTCCTTGCTCTTTTTGTGTGTATTGACTTTGGCCTTGAGATGTTAGTTCTGTTTTGTCAATAATTAGGAACCCTAGGGACCTAAGTGAACAAAGAAATTTAGGTAGAGACTGCAATAAGCAAACTTTAGAAGAGCAATTTGAGGTTTTCCAATTTGAAAAATATCAGAATATTCTAGAAAAGAGGAAAAACCAGCTGTCTAATTCTATTGGAATATGCTTTTTGTGGCTGAGGAATAATAACTCCAGCACATGGCATCTTTGGTACTTATATATGCTACCATATCCATACAGAAAAATCAGATTTTATTAACCTAAAAACCTAAAAATTCTCTGCGTATTCTCATTCTAAGTTTACTCAAAGGCATACTAGTTCTCTTTCTCAAAAAAAGGGTTCTATTTCATCGGGATTTCTGGGTTCTAAGTTGAAATAGAGCTGATCATTGAAGCTGTAATTTCTTTTGCTGCTTTGGTTGTTGTATTTTTTGTGAATTTTTATCTTGATTTGGCACTCATAATTTTCCTTTTCTTATTTTTGTAACCAGGTACATCACCAAACCATGAAATACAAAGTTGAAACATGCTTTGCTGGATGATTGAAATTGCAGATCGATATTTTCTTCTTTTATTCAAAGCATTGTCTTGTTCTTTTTTTTTTGTCCTTCTCTTCATCTGTTTAAATCCCCATGTCATTGTGTAAAATTTATGCCTATTTTTATTTAGTTTTGTTTTAGCTTTTGAGATGGAAGTTGGCAATGAAAACTCCATGTGTACATAAGAAACTAGACTACTATTTGAAAGACTGTATATGTAGGACTATTTTAGATTTGTTTTTTTTTTTTACATAAAAGTATTAGTGTAAGTTATGAGGAGTGCTAGTATCACAACTGGGTTTCTTCTTTGCTAGCATGACTGTAATATTTTTTGAAATTTTTTGAGAATTTTGATTTAGAATGAATGTTTCAATTGAAAAGTCTTTTACACATCCTGCCAAAAAGAGTTAGTCCCTTTGTAAGAAAATGATACAATCATTTAGCCTTCGATCTCTACTAATTCCATATGTTTTTTTAATGCGGCTATTCCTCCGTGTTTTAAAAGTGATGTAGATTCCTATTTGGTCTTTTATTATTAGATACATGTAAATCAGTTAGGGCATATTATATTATGCATTTCTTTTAAAACTCGTGTAATTTGGCTTATGGGTTCTATTGTGATTGCAATATTTGTTGTTAGCAATTAAAACTGGACCGTTAAAAAACTGGGTCTGCTGATAGCCCAAGTCATGATTCCTAACCAAATTGGACCCCTATTACTCGATTTCCCTCTGGTCATGCGTTTGGGCTTGATTTTGGAGCCCATTTGATGACATGCCCAGTTTCTTTTATTTTATTTTCTCAATGTCATACTGGGTTGCTATTGGCCCAGTTTCTCTTGTCTAAATCGGTACAGACTTGTTTGACATAAAGCCCAAAATATATCTGAGTAAAGACTCCTTTGTTGCCCTAATCGAATAAAGCCTTCTAAAATTGAGGTGTGCCATCTTTTACTAGGTGCGCAATTAAATTATACAATTGCGGGTACGATTTTTGTGACGTGGTTGTGATAACTAATTTTAAATTAGATTAAAAATAAGATTACTTTTTTATTCCTTTTATAATATATATATCCCTTTTCTTAATGAGGTGTGCCATGCTTAAAACCCATAATATATGGTCCTCACAAATTTAATTCAAGAGTTTAATACTTTTAAAAATCGAGGTGTGCCATCAATTTAACTTTCCATGGCGCTCATAAACGTTGTTATTAATTTGAACCTTCGTAGTTGCTTTAGGTGCGTTTCTTTAAATAATTCATCATAGCTACGGGTACGGTTCTCGTGACGTAGTTGTGATTACTAAATTCGGGTGTACATTTCATGTGACCCAATTTCAATTCCTCGACATTGTTAAATAAAATATGTCGTGAACCGCGGGTACATTTCATGTAGCGTGGTTTGAGACGTGTTTTAAATATTATTGAATCTTCCTAAAAGCGATTTAACTTAAATAAAAGCGGTTCATAAGTTTAAAAATACACAATAGGTTTTAAAACATGTAATAAATCAGATACTTAGGTCAATTTTAATAGTTTAAACAACCGTGCTCGAACCACGGAAATCGAAAATGCCTAACACCTTCTCCTGAGTTAACATAATTCCTTATCTAGAATTTATGATTCGCAGACTTTTAAATAAAGTCAAATTTCCTCGACTTAGGATCTTAAAATAAATCGGTTACTTGGGACACCATAAATTATTCTTAGTGGCGACTCTAAAAAATTAAATAAAATAATTTTATTTCGAATAATGTCACTTTAATTGGAAAAACTCCCTTATACACCCTTTCGGGGTGGTAAAAAGGAGATGTGACACTCAATATGATAAGCAACATACCGGGTAGTGTCGTATGGGGTTAGGTATTTGTTATATTTGTGGTTATCCAGGCCACGAGGGATTGTCCGATAAGAGGTAATGCAATCATAGCTCAATCGTCGGGATCTGCATCTGGTTCGTCATCATCAGTACGCTCCACTAGGCAAGGTCCCCAACCACCAATGAGTCGTGGTAGAGACAGAGGCGGAGCATCTAGCTTGAGCAGCCCTCAGAACCGTATTTATGCGTTGGCAGGATGACAAGACCATGGTATATTATCAGTCTCGTCATATGATGTATATGCACTGATTGACCCAGGTTCCACCTTATCATACGTTACTCCGCTAGTTGCTAGTAAGTTTGAAATAAAACCTGAATTGGTTAAACCTTTTGAGGTGTCTATACTTATTGGGGACTCAATGATAGCTAAGCAGGTATATAGGGGTTGTATAATAATAGTCCATGGTCGACCTACTGTAGCAGACTTAATCGAGTTAGATATAGTAGAATTTGATGTTATAATGAGTATAGATTGGTTGGCTTCTTGTCATGACAACGTTAATTATAGATAAAAGATAGTCAAATTTCAATTTCCGGGGAGACCATTTTGGAGTGGAAAGGTAACACGGCATCGCCGAGAGGTAGATTTATTTCCTATCTCATGGCAAGGAAGATGATCAGAAAGAGCAGTATTTATCACTTAGTTCGGGTTCAGCATATGAAAGTGGAGTCACCAACCATTCAGTCCATTCCTGTGGTGAATGAGTTTCCGATGTTTTCCCCGATGAGCTTCCAGGTCTCCCGCCAGAGCGAGAAATTGAGTTTTCTATTGACCTACTACTAGATATTCACCCAATATCTATTCCTCCCTATAGAATGGCCCCCACAAAGATGAAAGAGTTGAAAGAAAAACTAAAGGACTTGCTTGAAAAAGGTTTTATTAGACCTAGTATGTCACCATGGGGAACACCTGTATTATTTGTGAGATAGAAAGATGGTTCCTTACGAATGTGTATTGATTATAGGCAACTGAATAAGCTGATGATCAAGAATAATTACCCGATCTCGAGAATTGATGATTTAATTGATCAGTTACAAGGTGCCAAGTGTTTTTCAAAGATAGACTTGAGGTTTGGGTACCATCAGGTAAGGGTTAAGGATAAAGATATTCCGAAGACAACATTCAGGACTAGATATCGGCACTTTGAGTTTCGGGTTATGTCGTTCGGTTTGAATAATGCCCTAGCAGTATTTAGGGATTTGATGAACCGTGTGTTCGGGCCTTTCTTAGATCTGTTCATAATTGTATTTATTGACGATATATTGGTGTATTATCGTTCAAAGGATGAGCATGCTGATCATCTACGTACGGTTCTCAGAGTTCTACAAGAAGGGAAGTTGTATGCAAATTTTCTAAATGTATATTCTGGTTGAACTCTGTAACTTTCCTTGGGCATATCATCTCGGGTGAAGGCATCCGGGCGGATACACAAAAAATTGAAGTGGAAAAGACTTGGCGTAGGACCACAACACCGACGGAGGTTCGTAGCTTTCTTGGTTTGGCAGGTTATTACAGGAGATTTGTAGAGGGATTTTCTTCCCTTTCAGCAGCTTTAACAAAGTTGACCCAGAAGGGAGCAAAGTTTCAATGGGCTGATGCTTGTGAATGGAATAACGTCAGCAATGTTAGATCATATTTTAATGATTAATATACATGTGCAGGAGTTTAAAGAAGTAAAGAAGAATAAGTGAAATGGCTGTGCCGAACAAAGAAGGATGTTTCCCACAAAGGAACCACCTATAGAAAGCATGGTATACAAGGAAAGCTACATCAGCAAATCAGGATTAGCTCCGTGAAAGTTGGGATATCAAATTTGCCATAACAAAGTGAAGATTTGAAGTGATCCATGATTGGAAAAATTACGAAGAATAATAAAATCTAGAAGATTCGGTCAGTGATTAAGCTTGGAAGGTCCAACGATCAAGGAGAAGATCCGGCTAGCAGTCGAGTTTGGAAGGGCCGATAATCAAGCAGAAATCTTGCTGATTCCATTGTCTGACGAACGAAGAAATCTCAAGGAGCAACGGATCATTCCTTATTCTTGGAAAGAATTTATTCTTTCCAAGT
>MU716004.1:0-40246 GCA_026770625.1 Nicotiana glauca | reverse complement strand
AGATGATTCAAGAGGAAAAATAGTTGGCACTGGAACTATTCCCTTTAACAACAACTGTGACATTGCTGAAGTGTATCTTGTCGATGGATTAAACTACAATCTCCTCAGCATAAGTCAACTCTGCGACTCAGGATATGAGGTAAAATCTAAGAGAACAGGTTGTGCCATCGAAGACGAATCAGATGAAGCTTTAAGAAATTTTGAAGTCTTTTGCAAGAGGATTGAAAGAGAAAAAGGTTACCTGGTCTCAAAAATCCAAAGTGATCGTGGAGGCGAATTTGAAAGTAAGGCTTTTGAAGACTTCTGTGACAATCAAAGCTACACTCACAATTTCTCCGCTCCACGCTCACCACAGCAAAGTAGAGTTGTGGAATGAAAGAACAGAACTTTTCAGGACATGGCAAGAACCATGTTGTTAGAGCATTCACTTCCAAATCATTTCTGGGCTGAAGGTGTAAACGTCCGAATATCAGTTATTTTCATCTATTTGGAAGTAAGTGCTTCATTCATAACAATGGTAAGGACAATCTTGGAAAATTAGATCCAAGAAGTGACGAAGGTATTTTTCTCGGTTATTCATTAAATAGCAGATCATTTAGAGTTTATAATAAACGTAATTTATGCGTAGAAGAATCTGTCCATGTTATATTCGATGAAAATAATCCCTTGATCGAGAAAGGAAGTAATGCTGGTGATGAAGATCAAACCCAAGAAGCTCAAGATAAAGAAAAATAACAGGAGTCAACTAATCCCACAGATGTGATTGAATCGACAGATCAAGTCAGCAACAACTCTCCTGAACCACGGACGGAGTCGACTACAAGTGTTGTCCGACTAAATGAATGGAAAAGTGAACCTGAATATCCACAGAAATATATTATAGGAGATCCAAACGAAGGAATGAAAACCAAGGCTGCCATAAAAAAGAAAGCAAATATTGCTCTGATTTCTCAAATAGAAACAAATAAGGTAGAGGAAGCATTGAAGGATTCGAGCTGGATAAAAGCCATGCAAGAGGAAATAGATCAATTCAGGAAGAATCAAGTATGGAAGTTAATGCCCATACCTGATAATATATCTGTCATCGGGACAAAATGGGTATTTAGAAATAAATTGAACGAAGAGGGACAAGTCATAAGGAACAAAGCTAGATTAGTCGCTCAAGGTTACTCACAATAAGAAGGAGTCGACTATGATGAAACCTTTGCCCCAGTAGCTCGACTGGAGTCTATACGAATCCTGATAGCTTATGAATCATTTAAAGGATTCAGGTTATTTCAAATGGATGCCAAAAGTGCTTTTTTGAATGGATTCATCGAAGAAGAAGTCTTTGTAAAACAACCCCCAGGTTTTGAACACTCAAAATTCCCATATCATGTGTACAAGCTCACCAAGGCACTGTATGGACTGAAACAGGCTCCACGTGCCTGGTATGACAGGTTAAGTACTTTCCTTGTTGATCATGGGTTCACTAGAGGTAAAATCAATACTACTCTATTCATTAAACGATCATCAGAAGGTAATCTTATCATTCAAATTTATGTTGATGACATTATCTTTGGCAGTGTTAACTCTCTTATGTGCAAGAAATTTTCAGGTCTTATGCAAAGCGAGTTTGAAATGAGCAGATGGGTGAACTCACTTTTTTCCTTGGGCTTCAAATTCAACAAACCGAAGAAGGAACTTTCATCTGTCAAACCAAATATACAAAGGAGATGATTCATAAATTTGGTATGAGCAATGCAAAATCTATTGGCACGCCAATGAGTCCAGCTACAAATTTAGATAAGGATGAATAGGGTACTCCAGTTGATGAAAACAAATATAGAGGAATGATTGGATCACTACTGTATCTGACAACAAGTCGACCAGATATAGTGTTCAGTGTTTGTAAATGTGCCAGATTTCAGTCGGCTCCTAAGGAGTCACATTTAACTGTTGTAAAAAGAATTATTCGATATCTTATTGGCACAGTTTTTCATGGATTATGGTATTCTTGCTCTAACTCGTTTAAATTAGAAGGTTTCTCAGATTCAGATTTGGCAGGTGATAAGGAAGACAGGAAAAGCACGAGTGGCACTTGTCAATTACTAGGAAAGGCCTTAATATCCTGGAACAGTAAAAAGCAAGCATCAGTCGCCTTGACCACTACTGAAGCTGAGTATATTGCTATTGGTCAATATTGTGCACAACTTCTTTGGATGTCTCATAAATTAGATGACTATGAACTTTCCTTTAAACCTATACAAATCTTTTGTGATAATTCAAGTGCAATTTGTCTTTCAAAAAATCCTGTGCATCATTCTAAAGCAAAGCATATTGACATAAAGCATCATTTTATTAGAGATCATGTTCTTAAGGGTGACATAGAATTAGCTTTTGTTGGCATTTCGACTCAATTAGCAGATATTTTTACTAAACATTTGTTGGAAGAAAGATTCTGCCTTTTGAGAAAATTACTTGGCATAATTTGTTTTTCAAAAAACCCTTAGGACCAAATTGTTTTTTTTCAGAAACTTGTTATAATTACTCCTTCTCAGTGCATTAATTAGGCCTTCAGTTTCTTCCCTCTCTTTTTACTTTAGTTCACATCAGTTCGCAGTCAAAGATGGAAAGCCAATCATCATATCGTTTCAACTGACACTCCTTTCTTTTTGTACTCAACCGTCAAATCCTTTTGTACATTAAGTAAAGCCTTTCCGGGTCACTCTCATCTTCATCCTCTCTCTTCAGATTGTGCAAAAACCTTTCTTTTTCATGGCTAAAACCTCCAAAAACCCCTCCGCTTCCACCAGAAAGAGCACCCTCTCTAAGTCAAAATTTTCTTCAGCGCCTCCTGGGTATGGCGATCTTGAGTCCAACCATTCTGAGGGCTTTGCCTCTTCTCAAGGAGCATTCTCTGAACATTCACAACTCTTAGGAGAAAAAGCCTCTGGTAAGCGTCCTATGGAGGATCTTCTTGTCCCTTCCACCCCAAAGAAATCAAAGTTCGATTTTTTTGCTTCTTTTGATTCCGACCTAAATTTTTGGGATACCCCCAATAGGGATTTTTTTCTCTCTCTCAAGGATAAGCCCATAGCCCATGGCAGAATTGTGGATATGGACGATATGGAGGCCCTAAACTATAAGGTAAAGGATCTTTTTGTGCATCAAGGGTGGGAGAAATTTCTCTATATTTCTCCGCATGAAGTGTATGAGCCTTTAGTTTGTATGTTTTATGCTAATCTTCGCTCCAGTAAACCTAATAAGCTTGAAACTCTTGTACTTGGCAAACGCATTGTTCTTGACTGCGCCCTATTCGATTCTATCTTTCTTTGTCGCTGCACCGGTTTCCCCACTCTTTTTAAAAATATGTGGCCTGAGGATTTTGAAATTTCCTTTGACCAGGCCAAATAGTGCATTGCTGAAAATCCCTCTGAAAACCTTCCGAATCAATTAGGGCCAAGTGATGTAAGCTTTGAAACTAGGGTTCTCGCACACATTGTTGCAGCCACTCTTCTCCCTTGAACTGGTTCTTTCTGAACTTTCTCTCAAAGGGACACTTTCTTTATGTATTGTCTCATCACCAAACTCAAACTCAAGTTGTCCTCCTGGGTCATCAACTTTATGATTCAGAGTGCAGAAGATCCCACCAGTTTACCTTTTGGTATGGCCATTACCCATATCCTGGAAGCCCATCAAATCCCTCTTTCTGACTACCCTTTTATCTTTGTTTCCAAGTCCTACAATTCTAGAGCCTTCTCTAGTATGGGGTATATGAGTGTCAAGGGTGCATGGGTTAAGAAGGGAGAGGGTGAAGTCAAACAGACACCTGTGGATTCCAAACCTTCATCTGCTGTTCTGCGTCCTTTTATTAGCTCTGATCTGAGTGAGAATCTTAGCGCCATTGTCTCCCAACTCTTAGACATCAAGACTCTCCTGACTGCTTCTCAGTCGACTGTGGATGCTATTCATGCTATTTCAAAAGAAACTGGGTCTGATGTGTTTAAAATCCGAGTGGCTGTGCAACGGGCAAGGGAGAATGCGGTTAAGGCCTTTAAGGAGGTTCATGACAGGCTTGACTGCAAACACAAGCTTTGGACAGCTGAAGGACGTGATCTGCAACACTATTACTTACTTCCTGCGCCGTTAAATGTGGATGTGCATTACAAACAATTTTTTTTTGTCTTGGTTTTGTTTTGGGCTGTGCCCTTGGATATTTTCTTGGATGATATTTTTTTGCCTGCCTCTCCCTCTTTGCTGATATCAAAAAGGGGGAGAATGTATATATCTCTTTGTGCAGGTTAAGTCGACTATGCTACATGGCATAGATGGTACTCTTTATTCCTTGAACAGGATATAATATGTGCAGGTTAAGTTGACTATGCTACATAGCATAGATGGTACTCTTTATAGTATGTGCAGGTTAAGTCGACTATGCTACATATCATAGATGGTACTCTTTATTCCTTGTACAAGATATGTGGAGGTACTCTTTACTCTGTGTACAGGATAAGTCGACTATTCTTTGTACATGATAAGTCGACTATGCTACATGCATAGACTTTATATGTATTGTACCGGAACAAGTCAACTATGCAGGTTACTGGTACAAGTTGACTACACACATTAAGGGGGAGACTAAGTCCAGTTGACTGCACACACTGAGGGGGAGCCAAGTCGGCTAGAAACAAACAGGGAAGTCAACTTTTGTTTAATTTCGTACATCTATGTATATTATTTTGCCATCATCAAAAATAGGGAGATTTTTAGATCATATTTTAATGATGCAATTAATATACATGTGCAGGAGTTCAAAAAGTAAAGAAGAACGAATGAAATGGCTATGTTGAACAAAGAAGGATGTTTCCCACAAAGGAACCACCTATAGGAAGCACGGTATACAAGGAAAGCTACATTAGCAAATTAGGATTAGCTCCGTGAAAGTTGGGATATCAAATTTGCCATAACAAAGTGAAGATTTGAAGTGATCCGTGATTGGAAAAATTACGGAGAATAATAAAAGCCAGAAGATCTAGTTAGTGATCGAGCTTGGAAAGTCCAACAATCAACGAGAAGATCTGGCTAGCAGTCGAGTTTGGAAGGTCCGACAATGAAGCAGAAATCTTGCTGATTCCATTGTCTGACGAAGGAAGAAATCTCAAGGAGCAACGGATAATTCCTTATTCTTGGAAAGAATCTATTCTTTCCAAGGATCAAAACCCTTGGGTTGACAAGCCTCCACCACTTATCTTTGTATAAATACACTGAGAAACATCATCCCCAATATACTTTGAACGCACCAAAATAACTATCTTCTTTATACTGTAAACAAGCATAGTAGCCTACTTAGATCTGTTGTATAATAAGTCAGAGATAGAAAGAGGGCATACAATTGGTAAGGCATTGTATCAAATGAGTGCTAGAAAATTTGAGCGATATACATCACAACTGTACTCGAGAGAAAATTCATTTGCTTGAAGAGAAATCCCTTGCAACCCAAGGGGACTGGATTAAGATTCACATTGAATCCGAACCAGTATAAAATTCCTGGTGTCTTTAATTACTGCATTTACTTTTTGCATATTATCTCTAATTGTTATCTCTGCACGATTTCCATATTTAGTCGACTTCTAAAGTTTTAAGTCAACTTAATATCGATTAATTTCAATCAGAGACAATTCACCCCACCTCCCTCTTGTACTTTCAAGAACATGTTCTAACTTTTTCAGAAGGGACCGATGGTTATGTTATCTATTATGATGCTTCAGGCATTGGGTTGGGTTGTATGCTGATGCAGCATGGTGCGGTTGTGGGTTATGCTTCTTGACAACTATGAAAGCACGAGAATAAATACCCGACCCTCACTTTAGAGTTAGCTGAGGTGATTCATGCACTTAAGATGTGGAGGCACTACTTGTATGTCATTTATATTGATATCTATACGGATCATAAGAGCCTCCAATACATCTTCAAGAAAAAGGAATTGAATCTACGTCAAAGGAGATGGTTGGAGCTACTTAAAGGCTATGATGTTGATATTTTGTACCATCTGGGGAAGGTGAATGTAGTAGCCGACGCCCTCAACCGTAGATCTATGGGTATTCTGCCGTATTACGGCCAGAAAAGAGGGGAATAACCCATGAGGTTCATCAGCTAGCTAGTCTTAGAGTTCAGATATTGGACTCAGGTGATATTGGAATTACTATTCCGGATACGACAAGATCATCTTTAGTAACTGAAGTAAAAAAACACCAGTACGAGGATCATATGTTAGTTCATTATTGGGATACCACCCTTCGAAAGGAGAAGACGCCGTTTGAAATTAAAAAATATGGGGTCCTCAGATTTCGAAGACGATTATGTGTGCCGAATGTTGCAGGGACGCGTCAGCATGTTGTGGGAGAAACTCACTATTCTTGTTATTCTATCCATCCAGGAGCAACAAAGATGTATCATGACATCAGGGAAGTATATTGGTGGGATGGAATGAAAAAGGATATAGCAGAATTTGTTGCTCAGTATCCTAACTGTCAATAGGTTAAGATCGAGCATCAAAGACCCATTGGATTATTGCAGGCTATGGAGATTCTAGCTTGGAAATGGTAAATAATCAATATGGACTTCATCATAGGCGTACCTCATACCCAATGTAAGTTCGATTCGATATGGGTGATTATTGATATACTTACAAAGTCAGCCCATTTTCTGCCTGTTAGAACTACATGTTCCTCAGAGGATTATGCGAGGCTTTATATCAAGGAGATAGTACGACTGCATGGTGTCCTTGTATGTATTATCTCTGATAGAGGAGCTCAATTTATAGCTAACTTCTGGAGGTCCTTCAAAAAGGGATTGGGGACTCAAGTAAGTCTTAGTATAGCATTCCATCCCCAGACAGACAGACATGCTGAGCGTACTATTCAGACATTAGAGGATATACTAAGAGCTTGTGTAAAAGACTTCAAAGGTAGCTACGATGATCATCTACCATTTATTGAGTTCGCATATAATAATAGTTACCATTCAAGTATTCAAATGGCTCCATACGAAGCTCTTTATGGATGGAAGTGTAGGTCGCCTATAGGGTGGTTCGATATTGGAGAATCTGAGTTACATGGGCCAGGCCTGGTTCAGCAGGCCATAGAAAAAGTAAAGCTTACGCGAGATCGACTATTGATAGCTCAGAGTCATCAAAAATCATATTCTGACGTGCGGCGACGAGATTTAGAGTTCTGGGTTGATGACTGGGTATTCTTAAAGGTGTCGTCTATGAAGGGTGTGATGAGGTTTGGCAAGAAAGAAAAACTTAGCCCACGGTATATTCGGCCTTATAGGATCATTCGAAGAGTGGGACAAGTGGCTTATGAGTTAGATTTTCCCTTGGAGTTGGAGTCTGTCCATCCGGTCTTCCACGTATCTATTTTACGAAAGTGCATCGGCGATCCTACCAGAGTGGTGCCCACAAATGATGTAGCCCACAAATGATGTACAAATTACAGAAGACTTATCATATGAGGAAGTTCAGATTACCATCCTAGACCGACAAATCCGCAAGCTGCAGAATAAGGAGGTGGCCTCCATAAAAGTACTTTGGAGAAATAACAATGTGGAAGAAATGACTTGGAAGGCCGAGGAAAACATGAAGTATAGATATCCCTACTTATTTCCTCCTCCAGAGAAGGGTCTGATTGAGACGTCATAATTATAAGGTACGTGTACAAATTCTTTTATTGGCTATTGTCGTTGGTCGTGTGAGGCCATTGTCATTATTCATAATTATGGTCCTGTGTGTCGTTGGGTTATTAAGATTCTACAGGGAGATTTGGTAGTGGTGTTGTTACAGAGGTGACCTTTCCAAAGTTATATGGATCGCGGGGAGTTGAACATTCGAGGATGAATGTTTCTAAGGGGGGAAGGATGTTACATCTCGCGTTTTCGTACATTAAAATTTTATTTTCAGTTAACCGACGTAGACTCGGGAATAAGATTATCTTGAGGTTAACGTAATTACGCTATTTATAACAAGCGATAAATAAGTGCTATGGAGGATAAAGGGGTACATGGATTAAAGAAAACAAGTTTCATTGAAAGTGGCCAATTTAGAATAAAATACGGGTCGAGCAACAATACCTGATTATTATGAACTAGTACCATGTAAGGTACCATATGACCACGATAGTATAGTGTATAAAGTATATTAAAAATAAGTTAAATTTTAAGTAATTTGGGATAATTTTTTAAATTATGCGGGTAATTGGTTATTTATCGGGTAACGGGACATTACCCGATTAACTAATAAACGGATAAAAACTTAATAATTATCCCCAAACACATGTGGCAAGAAGCCACCAAGATAAGGAGTGACTAAGTATTCACTTATTGCCACCTACGCATAAACAAGATTGGATGACTAAGTATCTGCTAAGAATCCAATCAGATATGATCCAGAAATGTATTCTTTCCAAAACTTCAACGTTATTCCTCTCAAACTCTTAAGGAATCCAAACGTTATTCCTCTCAAATTCTTAAGGAATCCAAACCTTAATCCTTACCAGAAACATTTTCCTCTCAATTTCAAGGAAACCAAGATTTGGTTATTTGTTCCAAATTTTTAAGAACCAGAAATAAGTTTTCGTCCATGAATCTCTAAGGAGTAGAGGCAAATTTCATTCAATCAACGAAGGTTTTCCAAGTAAATATTATACAGAGTTTTCCTTACTCCAGGTATGTTAAGGCCCTCCCTTCTTTCTTTTGGCATGGTCTAAATTATACCGAAGAAACGGCAAACACACAGTTTCCATAAATTACTCTATTCATAAAAATACTAGGAGTATCTATATTTTTTATTCTCCATGAGAATTACTATTATCTTCTGTTCATGGGTCTCAGAATAATACGTAGTTGAAAAAGTTTATCCGAAATGAATATTGAGATTATTACGTATTTTTCATGCATTTCACTCATTTATACATGTGCATTGACCCATGATCAGATGTCGTTATATACGCGTATATATGTAAATATATATATATGGGATATGAAAAAAGGTTACAGCGTTATATATATATATATATATATATATACACACACACACCACCACCTGATCAGCTGGTATATGTTGATGATGTTGCCCCATAGTGGCCGAGACGATATGATGGGATGCCCTCAGTGGCTTGATGATATTATGTACACCCATACCTATGCATGACACGACATTTATACGTACGTGCATGACATTATAAACGTTTCAGAATTTATAAAGTTATTCAGATTTAAAGGTGTGTTTCTGTATTCCATATTTCATCTATGTATTTTACGTATTAATTTTCATGCCTTACATACTCAGTACATTTTTGGTACTGACGCCCTATTTCACGGGGCCTGCGTTTCATGCCCGCAGATGCAGGTAAGCAAGCTGATGGTCCATCTTCTTAGGATCCCTAATCAGCGAGAGTTGGCGTGCTCCATTTGATCCGGAGCTACTTTTGATTTTAGTACGATACGTTTATGTGTGTATATATGTATATATGTATGTATATATGTATGACATGAATCAGTCTCATCTTTGTAAAGTTATGTTTCTGTTAGAGGTATGTGGACAGTATGTCTAGTTGGGTTGTATGTGGCATTGTTGGCTTTCAGTTTTGGATGTATAGTTGTCTATAGCAGCCTTGTCGGCTCGCCCGCTGTATGCTGCATGTATACGTACATATGCCTTGATGGCAGATTTCTTTCACATATGTTATTTTCGTAATGCAGCAGATGTTATTCAGGTTCATATCTTAGACACATGCTTAGGGGTATTTGACAGGTAGGACTCAGACACCTGTCGCGGCCCATCGGTTTGGATCGTGACACAAACTTTGCAGGAATTGAGGATATCCCTGTCATTTTAACAAGAGGAACATGACCAAGCCTACTAAGCCATAAAGAATTTACAACATACTTATCAAACATATATGAAGGCTCATTCTTATTGCTTGAAATGGAAGTATTTACAGATTGAGGAGTGTGACATGAATGAGTATGACTAACAGACTCATGACTATTTACATTGGGAGCAGGAATACAATTGCAATAGGAAGTTGAAACAACAGACGGTAAAATAGTTCTTTTACCCTTCAAACATCTGGAACAAAGATAGTACAGACCTTCTTTGCTACTACCAATCACCTGAGGCCTCTTCACTGAAGGGGCCTGCAACAGACAAAGTGCATCACTGAAAAATACAACACATCTAAGGTGTACTGTAAGGGAATGAACATAAATCAAGTTATACTTGAATGATGGGACATGAAGGACCCTATGTAGAACAATGTCTGAAGAAAGTATCACATCTCCAAATTTAAGAATCTTTACCCTATATCCATTTGGCAGACTTATCAGTAAGGGATAGGGTAATTTGGTGATATTAGTGAGTGCATGCCTATTAAAAATCATATGGTTAGATACTCCTGAGTCAATAATCCAAAGATCAGGCTTTGATTCAAAATATTTGCATGAAGGTTTGTCAAAATCAATAGAAAAAGTACAGACAACAATACCTGCAATGTTGGCACTACCACTGGTGGCACTGACATTGCTGGGGGAACCTCCTGCATATCCTACTTGAAACTGTTGTAGTAAGTTCATTATCTGCCCATATTGCTCCTTTTTCGAGGTATATCTGCCGTGTCCGCAGACCAAAGAGTCTCTTTCTGTTCTTGCTGTTTAGTATTAACCCTTTTGCATTTCTGTTCTTTTTAGATATTCTGGAGTTAGAGTTATGTAGTATTTCTTAGAATGTGATTCGTGAATTTTCGGGTCTTGAGTTTATATATTGGTTTTGAGAATTTAGTATTGTGTATGCCGAGCGGCACATTTAAATGCTGGTTATTTCTTTATTGCTATTTTAATTTGTTTTATTTTTCTGCAAATTATTTTTCTTCCACAATGTAGGCATGCTTAGTCGTAGAGACTGGGTGCCGTCACGATGGTTCATGCATGGCGAACCGGGGTCGTGACAATTTTGATTCTGTGGACTTGCATTTACATGCGGTGAAGTGGAATCTAGACTAGTTGGCCATTAGACTTGAATTCCCTTTGTTTTTCCTCTTGCATTAGTAGGGAGAAAGCATGTGCCATAGAGGGCAAATGTTTAATCATAAGATTGCTTCCTCGCACTATTGTATAGACCTCATTCAATCCCATAAAAAATTGGATAAGCCGTCGATCCTGTTCTGCCTTATACATAGTTTTTTTTGCTCCACATGTGCAATTACAGCTGCACTGAGATTTAACACTCAAGGTGTTCAATTTTTCCCACAATCTCTTCATTCGTGTATAATATGTGGTAATTTCTAAGGATCCCTGTGCAAGATCATTAATTTCTTTCTGAATCTGATACAATTTTTTCCCATTTGTTTGGTTATAATGATCCTCTAATTCACTCCATAGCTCGACCGAGTCATTAACATACTCCACACTGTTAGTGATTTCATCACACCTCTCCCATTGGCAATATTGAGGAGAATCAGGACCAGGTTTTCTAAATTCCCCATTAATAAACCCTAATTTGTTCTTAAATGACAAAACTCGCAATACGCTTCTTCTCTAGGAAGGATATCCAATTTCGTCGAACGGAACTGGTACTAAGGTCTTCCCAGGACTATCTGAAGGATGAATGTAGATGGGATTACTTGTATCGATGATCAATTGGTCATTTCTGCTTGTGCTAGGAGTCGTCTCTTCAGTTTGGTCGATAGCCATATGCCAAGTTCCGATTCGATGAGTTTGAAAAGTGTAAAGTTTTCAGCCAGGTCTAAGACCTTCAATTTGTGAGGTGATTTTTCAGAATTGGGTGGCAATGGCCAAAACCCTAGAAATTGATGAAGCTAGTCCAAGCTTTGATACCATAACACCAATGCATGCGAGCTTAGATGAGTAGAGCTCTCATGGAGCCTACTACAACATTCTGAGAGAAGAGAGGAAGAAGAGAGAATGAAGGAACCGAGATATTTTCTGTAAAATGTGAACTCCCAACTCATTTCACTAATTGTAAAAGATATATACATGTTGACTAAACTAATTGCTCATTGACTAATTTGAATAGACTAACCACTAACTAGAAATTATATTACACAATACAATAATAAATCTATTAACAATAATAACTATACTCAATAAAAATAGCATCTCTATCCCTTCGGGGTAGGAGTAAGGTCAGCGTACACTTTATCGTCCTCCTTAGACTCTATTGGTGAGATTTTATTAGGTTATTGTTGTTGTTGTAAGTAATATCTTGGCTATTACGTTACTTTGCTAATTAAGCATGACAATCACGTTGTTTAAACTTGTTCAGAACTTTAAAAATAAAATATGCCAGTGAAAACTTGGTGCATGCGAACCTTCCATTTGACTAATTAAGCAAATTAGAGACAAAAAGGTAGCAGTCTAAAGCCTCCATCCTGTCTGTGTATAGTGGTATTTCTTTTGATAGTTGACTCATAGTCAGCAGTCAACCACCATGAGACCATGCATGACTTACCACACATGGTTCATTGAACGCCTAATTAAAAATTAAGAATAATTTGTATATGTAGTAAATTAATTTATTTGGTTATATTCATTTTAATTCGTTTGGTCTTCTTTAACAGTAATCCAAGTCATAATAAGCACGTACTTTAAAATAGAAGCAATAAATTAAGTACGTAAAATTCAAATTTATAATTACAAGATAAACCACATAAAAAGGAAGTGCTCTTAATTCACTGACACTTATCCATTACAGTAATTTTATATGACATTAGAAAATAAAGTGGACGGTAATTTGATACCGTAATAGTCCGGCATTTGTATCTATACCCGCTTTTTGTGTCACATTTTAATTTGTGCTCGTTTTGTAAAAAAAAATTGTAAACGTACCCGCTTTTTTACATAATTTCAGCACACGG
This sequence comes from Nicotiana glauca, assembly GCA_026770625.1. Lineage (NCBI taxonomy): Eukaryota > Viridiplantae > Streptophyta > Magnoliopsida > Solanales > Solanaceae > Nicotiana > Nicotiana glauca. Next base: position 27,332 of record MU716004.1, on the reverse strand, counting down.
NAAGTGCTCTTAATTCACTGACACTTATCCATTACAGTAATTTTATATGACATTAGAAAATAAAGTGGACGGTAATTGATACCGTCATAGTCCGGCATTTGTATCTATACCCGCTTTTTGTGTCACATTTTAACATGTACTCGTTTTGTAAAAAAAAATTGTAAACGTACCCGCTTTTTCACATAATTTCAGCACACGTGGCTGAAGTAGCAAATACAATCACGCAAAACTTCAGCATTTTAGTAGCCGGACATGAAGTTCAGCTCTAGAGCTTAAGTTTTTATTTTATAGCTGGCGAACTTCAGTTCTAGAGCTGAAATTTTTGTCTTTGTAACCGGAAAACTTCAGCTCTAGAGCTCAGCTTGCCAGTTATAAAATAAAAACTTCAGAGCTGAAANTCAGCTCTAGAGCTTAAGTTTTTATTTTATAGCTGGCGAACTTCAGTTCTAGAGCTGAAATTTTTGTCTTTGTAACCGGAAAACTTCAGCTCTAGAGCTCAGCTTGTCAGTTATAAAATAAAAACTTCAGAGCTGAAGTTTTTTCTTTTGTAACTGGAAGAGCTGAAGTTTTTGTCTTTGTAACCGGAAAAGCTGAAGTTTGCCAGTTATAAAATAAAAACTTCAGCTCTAGAGCTGAAGTTTTTGTTCTTGTAACCAGAAAACTTCAGCTATAGAGCTGAAATTTGCCAGTTATAAAATAAAAATTTCAGCTCTAGAGCTGAAGTTTTTCTTCGGTAACTGGAAAACTTCAGCTATAGAGCTGAAATTTGCCAGTTATAAAATAAAAACTTCAGCTCTAGAGCTGAAGTTTTTCTTCGATAATCGGAAAACTTCAGCTATAGAGCTAAAGTTATTTAGTTCATTGTATGTTTACTATAAAGATTTCATATATATTAATTTTCATTCTCAGAATGCAGGACTGCCGAATAATCTTTTGCACAAGNTGAAGTTTTTGTTCTTGTAACCAGAAAACTTCAGCTATAGAGCTGAAATTTGCCAGTTATAAAATAAAAATTTCAGTTACATTTCATGTGACCCAATTTTAATTCCTCAACATTGTTAAATAAAATATGTTGTGAACCGCGGGTGCATTTCATGTAGCGTGGTTTGAGACGTGTTTTAAATATTATTGAATCTTCTTAAAAGCGATTTAACTTAAATAAAAGCGGTTCATAAGTTTAAAAATACACAATAGGTTTTAAAACATGTAATAAATCAGATACTTAGGCCAATTTTAATAGTTTAAGCAACCGTGCTCGAACCACGGAAATCGGAAATGCCTAACACCTTCTCCTGGGTTAACATAATTCCTTATCTAGAATTTCTGATTCGCAGACTTTTAAATAAAGTCAAATTTTCTCGACTTAGGATCTTAAAATAAATCANGCTCTGCAAGCAGTGACCATTTTCATAGTTCTCAGTGATTTTCTAGTTAACTTTAAAGGGAGTTGAACATTTTTTTACCTGAACAACGAGATGTCAATTGTTATAGCAAAAGTTTGAACTCACATTAGTTTTAGGTTTCCTTTTTACTAACAAGAAAGAGGAGGAATACTTTGTTCATTTGTGAAAAAGTCGCTTGGATCAATATGATGCTTAGCTCTTACCAATCTTGGAAAGTTACCTTTGAAGTACTTCGTACCCCAAGTCAGAGCTTGTTGATAGCTCTGTATTTTGTCTTTTGCTGAGAAGAAGAAAACGAAGAAGGAGAAAGGAACTGAAGTTATTTAAGAAGTGGGTATAAGTTAAAAGTTTTAAAAAAAATGGGTATAGGTTAAATGGGGGCGACCAAATAGGGCGCCCCGTGCAATTTTTACCGTAATAGTAGAGTGAATTTTTTTAGCCCATTTAAAATTAAGGCTTATAAGTCCGGCCCAAGTCAGTCTGTTGGCCCTTGAGGCTTGACCGAGGCTAGGTCTGGACCGACCCGTGGGCCAAGAATTAATTAAATTCAAATTTAAATATTTAAAAAAAGTAAAAATTTAAAAAATGTTAACTATAATTCCATTTTCCAACCTTGGATTGCTCATTTACCCTTTTATATCAACTAGAATTTATATTTTTGATATGCATGTGGTATGACAAGATTAGTTTTTCTTTTGCGCAATTAACAACGAACCAGAAAAGTTTGACGTGGCCAATAAATTTTTTTTTTCAAGAAAATATTACTTTAACTGGCCAATGATCAATTTGGTTAATTTAATATTTATTAATTATTAAATTGCTCTTTAGCATAGAAAAAGGTCAAGTTTTAATATCCAAAGAAAATTGACAACACTAGCAAATTTTATGAATTTTAAATTTTTTATGGACTATAATGATGAAATCAACAAATAATGTTAAACCTAAATTAGAAAACTTTAACGTATAAACTTAGTGAAGCAATTCCAGAACCTAAGGAAAGTGAAAGAAAAGTACTAAAAAAATATTTATGTAACGTTAAAAAAAGAAGAGCTAGAGATATAGATAATTTACATCTCAATTATGAGATTCCTAGTCAAATATCAAGATTTTTGTATACTCTAAATAAACAGAAGTCGTTCATATGATTAAGAGATTATGTCACGAAAAAAATATCTAAAGATTTGGAAAAATATTATTTTCTAAAAATATTGAAGGATCGGCCCTCCCTAGCCCGCGACCCTCTTAAGGTTGGGCTGGGCTGGCCATTTTAAGATACATATAGATGGAGGGCTGGCCCGCTCTAGCCCACCAAATTTAATAGTCAATGAGGCTTGGGCCGGATTGAACTAGGCTAGCCTGTTTTGACATATCTATGTAATAGCATATAAATATAGAAGAGTGTTGTAATATAATACCAAAAATATAGATTTGAATACCAACAAAACAAAAGTCGTCTAACACTAAACAAAAGGTAGATTATTAGGCACCAAACAACTACGGAAAAACGTGAATATTATAACACTAAATATTGAGGTAATAATAATAATAAATAGTCCTTAGTTCAACGCAACGATATTCATTGTTATTAGCAGCTTGATATGTCACCAGTTCATGTCTGGATTAGAAACCTAGCAAGTAAATCAATTGGAGGAACTTTTTATTATTAGTACATGCATAGAAAGGACGAGAGAAAATCATTTGCTTCCTCACTAAACTATAAGAGTCAACAATGAAGGCTTTAAATGGTGGGCACTTGTTTATTCTCAGCCATCAAAGGTACCATAAAAAGAACTTATATATTCTTTGATATATTCCTCTAAGGTATATAATTGCTTTTCAGGTTTTCTGCTTTTTTCTCCTACGGGTGTTGCGAACTATTTTAAGGCATGACCGGCTGGCACACAAAGATTAATTAGAAACAATCTTACTAAGAACAATTAACCTAAATATCGACTAATGCTTTCAAATACTGACGCATTTTTCTTTGAACATCGGCTTCTTGAAACTGATTTGTTGATGAACTTATAACTTACATATATTTTGTGTTACTCATGTCATTTTATATATCATCTCTCTCCTCCTAAAGAAGGTTTTACTATTTTAGGAATCAAATAATTTCTTCTTATAAGAGCATTCGAATAATTTCAAATTTATTTAACAATAAAATTAGATACTTTTATATAACACTAAACAAATTAAACAAAATCTAGTAAAAAGTCAAAGAATTGATGTTCGAATGTCAGGTCCAAAATTCGTCTAACCGTGATGACACCTAACCCGTTCCGCTAGGTAAGGCAAATACAGTCAACACAATCTAATTAAGATTTATAAGAAAACATTGAAGAATTATCTGAAATTTTATACAATAATCCAATGACTGGTAATACAAATCATGAGCTTGTAAGACTTAGAGTTTACAAAAGTTAGTATGAAATAAATACATCATTTGTTTCAAATATACGTAAATAATTCTGCAAAATCTATAGCTACCAAGAATTTGACAACTATAAAAAGAACACAGGTACATCTTCGATGCCAGCTTCTGCCATACACATCAACTCCAGCTCCAAAATCTGCACGCGAGGTGCAGAAGTATAATATGAGTATAACCGATCCCATATACCTAGTAAGTATATTGTCTAATCTCGGTGAAGCAGTCACGAGACTTTTTAGTTAAAAGATGCTCACTATTATAACATGTTCAGTTAAATTTACACTAAAAAAATACAAGTAATACAAGGGAGAGTACAAGAACATATATGCAAAGCAATAGATGATACTAAAAGAAATCACGGCCAGTTTCCTCCATGTCACAACTAATCATTTCCTTAAAGCAATAACCACCAAACGAAAAAGTAAAATCCACGAGCTTTCATAGTATGAGGAAGGTACTCTAGATATCAAATTAAATAGCACGGAAACATTCTTCATGCATTTATCATATTCTCACCAGATATATAGATGTATGTCAAATCAAATTACACAGCAATACCCTTCTCGCATTCGTCTCATTCTTATCAAGCATAAGCATAACAGTGCCAACCACGTGAAAGAAATGTCAATAATAGTAACAAAAATGTGGGAAAACATAGGTAGTAATAACAAATAAGGCATAGTGTATGGGCGATGGTAACAATCTAAGTGGGAGGCACAAAAGTGATGATAGCAATTAAGATAGGAGAACATAAATTTTACTAAGTAACATGGTAGAATGCTTAGATGTAGATATAATAAACAAGAGGGAAAGCATGATATTTATAAGCCAAACAAATAAAGACATGAATAACTAACATGGTACCATGCTTATACGAAAGTGTAACAAATGAGAAACTGTATAGATGTAGATATAAAAAATAAGAAGAAAAGCATAATATTTACAGGTAAAACTAATAGAAGGCAAGGATAACACGACAACAATTAAGGTAAAGGGAAACGACAGAACAACAATGACAAGTTACGTAGAAAGTATAGGTGCAACAGTAACAACTCAAGATAAAGGCATGAATGTATGATAATCCACGTCCAATCTGCACTCAATAGTGAGTGGAAACAATAGTTGGAAGAATAGTACCCAAAAAGAGTCGGGGTTAATTTTCACAGGGAATCTAATATAGGTATTAGGGATATACATTTTACGAGAGCAAATGAAATAGCTAAATTGCGCTTTCGAACAAAGGATTTTGTTTTCTAGTTCTGGATTATCACTATCAATTATAAACTAAGGAGAAGAAACTAGAAAGGGAGTGATTGTTTTTATCAAATGGTTAAAAAGCCTAAGAGTGTGACCTTCACCTAGGTGTTTTCCTATTGGGTTAAACACGTTAACACTTTTTTTCTTGATCGGGGAGTATTATATATCCCAACTCTAAGTTACCCATAAAATACCTCTCGGACATAGAGCGATTTTGCCAAATATGGCTTTCTCAAGCCCAAATTGACATTAAGCTAAATAGTTAATATGAGCTCAAGTCGGGTATTTCCTATCTCTAGTTCAAAACCTCTAATTAGGCTAATCAAAACCTTAATTAGCCCAATTTCTTGTTAGCCAAGCTTTCCTAGATTAGGTCCCTCTTTCTCAGGTAGAAACCAAGCAAAAAAGGCACGAATCAATATCTGCAACCATTAATTCTAAAATTGAAGCATAAAAAAGGCTAAATAATCAACACCCAATCATAAACAAGCATTAAATTAAACACCCATAAGGTTTACACACTAGAGTTGGGTCAATACCCTAGTAAAAGTCTAGCTACTCATAATAGAAGATGAAGAAAATAAAGACGAAATACTAATTAAACTCATAATCTAAGATTAAATTGATAAACGATGATGTTTAAATCCCAAAATAGTCACAAACTTCCTAAAACAACAAAATACAACGGCTACAATTGCTCAAACTTCAAAATTTGACCTAAAATATGATTCTCGTCTATTTATAGTGGTCCAAAATTCGCTGACAAAAATGCTCCTTGGGAGTTTCTGCGGTCGCACAATTCCATGTGCGTCCACACATTGCTCCAGCTTACAAGGACTTGGATTCTGCAGTCGAACAATTTGGTGGCTGCAAGTTAGCTTTTGTGGCCGCACAATTCTTGTGCGGTCTGCACTTTAGGAAAAGCTTTAAGTCTTGGCCATTTGCACACTCTCAGAAGATTTAAAATTTTGTCAGTATAGACCCCTTTATGAGGCCGTACATCTCCTTTAAATCTGCTGGGCAGCAGCCGCTGAGGAAATTTACGGTCTGTACTTTCTTCTGCGGCCGCAGAAATATCTCTGCGGACCGCACTTCTTGTGTTCTACGCCCTTTCTTTCATTGTGAGTATGAACACTCATTTTCTAGTTGGATTTCATCATGAGAGCTCAAACTTCCAATATTCCTGCAGTTTACACATTTTCATTAGTTTTGGGAACATAGATCAATATTCGGAGTAAAGCAGAAGTAAAAATGTGCTAATAAGTGGTCAAATCCATACTTATCAACTTTTCCAAACTTAAGTCTTTGCTTGTCCACAAGCAAATAAATTAGTTCTCACCTTCTCAAAGTTAGCGGTCATTTCAGTGGGTCAATGGTGAGCCATTCATACTCAGTTGGGATCAATAATTACCCACACTACTCATGCATTGTTAAAAAGGTGACAAGTCAAATATTCATGCACATATAGTTCTAATATGACATTTGAGCTTCAAGAATTGACGTTACTCATAAAGGAATATTGTTCTATCATGTAGGTCATGGTGGACTCCAACCTCTTCCTCCTCTAGCTTCCATTTGTCAAGCTCGCTAAAAACGTTAGCACTCAATCATAGGATTTATGAAAGGTTGACTCTTCTCTCACAAGAGAATGTCACAAGTACGGCTTCAAGTACCATAGGCTTTTCCTTCATGTACATTACCACTAATGTAAGCTCCCTTGATTCGAAATCAAGTAGGACTTATTTCGGGTTGTAATGAAGGCTTTTGGATTAGGATAGGATACCATATCGGTAAGCGATTATACCTTTTCTTAAGAACTTCACATTTTCATTTCTCGACTTACAATTACCAATCCTTAGAGACATTTTCTTTTTGTTGGGAGCTAGAGAGACTTGACATAACTCTTTTTTATTCATTTCATTCATTTTCTCCCTTTGATACTTATGTTAGGGATCATTACCTCTTTTTGAATTCATCAACCCTTTCACTTATTCTCTTTTTTTTTTTTGCACTTTTTTTTTGTTCTTTTCTTTTCTTGCCTTTTCTTTTCATAGAGATCGTTTATTTTCTCTTTTTATGAGTTGATACCTTTTTCAAATTCCTCATCTCTTCTCCGAAATTATGATTTAAGCCGTTTACTTCACAAGAGTATTAAGGAAATTCTGGGTGCCAAAAGAGGATAACGACAAAAGGGATAAAGGTTTATAACATGGTTATTAAATGAGAAAGGCTACATGCTCAAAGGGGGTTGACTAGGGTGAACGACAACGGTTGGAAATAGAAAGCTCAAACGGGCCAAGAAAACCCTACAATCACTTCTCAAACCCAAGCAAAACTTAGGATTTTGCTTTGAAGCACATTCGGGGAAAATTCTGGATCATTCGCATGGTTACTTGGAATAGTAACAATTCATCTCACCCCTCATACAACTGGATCATAAAATAGGATAGAGTCGAGACCTACAACAACTACATTCAAGTTTAAAGATCACTATGGTCCAATAAACCACTTTATGATCACCAAAGTCAACTCAAGAGTCACAAAGGCACCAAGTAGAGCTATTTTCTTTCAAAAACCTTGTCTCTAACTATAAGCACGTAGGTAAGTGTGTTAGTACCAATTGAAGCATGATTAAATCTTCGAGAATGACTTGATTAGGCCTTTTTATTCATTACTACTACTATTATTATTATCTAAACACAAAACGAGCTCATTCCCTTAAGAAAGTTGTCACGCCATCCATCGTTGGGACGAGTCATCCGGTTCACACAAAATTACCTTTACAAAGAACGTTGACATTAAGAAAACCAAAGGCTTATTATCTACCAAAGCATAAAAAGAAGCTACATTAAAAAACAAGAACACAGAACTAAAGTAGAAAAATAAAGAATCTACTGAATAATAACTACTAAAGATAGATAAATACAAGTAAGGAAAGAAATAGAATCATCAAATTATTACAAACCAAATGTATCCAAAGTGTGTTAATGATCAAACAAAAACCAACCCCTTCCCCCGAATAAAAGTAAGCATTGTTCCCAATGCTTAGCAAAATAAGACTGAAAGAAAACAAGGTGAAGAAAACTCCCTAAGGATCCTTGGACATCTCAGTATTCCCAGCAATATCATCTCCCTTAGAATCAACCAACTGTATCTCATCATCATAAAATCTAGGCATGGGTGGGTTGTCAAACATCGCATGCACTGCCTCAGCAACATTGACAGTAAGGTCTGGCTCCTCAGATAGGCCACCTGGTGGTACCGGTGAAGAAAGTGCTTAAGGATCAGGGGCAGACTGGTGCGGGTCAAGTAGCATATCAAAAGGAAGGTCTCCATCTGTAGCAAGTCTAGTAACCTCCTTCCGGAGCTTGTCCACTGATTTCTTGCTTATATGGGACTTCCTCATCTTCTTCGCTTCCTTTACCAGCTCCTTAATAACTTACCCGTGCTGTACCAAGGTATCCATGATCCTCTTCTGGTTGTCTAGAATCTTCCCTGTGTCTTATCGATGTCAGAGGGGTCCTGTGGTTCCTATTTAGTGGACTGCGCTGCAACAGTACTAGATAAGTCAGACAGCTTTGCAGTAGGTATCTACATCTAGTTGTTGAGACTCACCAATATCTAGGAGACTCGTAGAGCAGATAGTGGAGTTGTGGCACGGGCATGGGAACTAGCCTCAGATCTGCCCTAGGGGTTGTGGTAGGAGCTGAGGATGATTGCGTAGGCATAGCAGCGGCACTGTAAGAAGGCTTAGTAGAGGTGGATTGAAGATCAGCTGCCTCAGAAGCTACCACTACTGGCTCATCAGACTGGCATGTGGTGGTAGAAGGCGGGACTTTCCTCTTTGGGTTACTCGCATCCATCAGTGAATACCAGTCGAATGGCTTCTTTTCCTTTACCTTGGTGCCAAAATCTGTCAGCTCTACCATTGCATCGGTGAGGTACTCTATGATAGTCTTAGGATAAGGGTAGACTGATATATCCTGTCGTTCTATTAATGAAATGTTGGCCGACATCACGACACCCACATTAATTGGATACGCGACCATGATGAAAGCCACAAGAACAGTCTGCAAGATAGAAAAGTGAGTCTCATTTTGGCACGAATCTAGTATGATACAAACAAAAGCCAGCCACCCCTTCACCTGACAAGCTTGAAACACACACTTAAATATGATCGCTAGTCGAATATAGTAAATGATAATATTGTATCCACATGGATTGGAGTTAAATAATTATTATGATAGTTTGTAGCTAAATTGATATTTAATATGATCAGCAATTGAGAATTATGTGATTTAAAACTAAAACTAAATAGGAGTCTAAACTATTGACTAATAACAAACACGCAAGTAATAGGCAAAGGAAGATATCAATTGGGATAAAATAGGGTTGATAGGATATGTGCAAGACAAATGTTTGGGATTTAACTCTAGATAATTCACTTCTAATGTTCAAGCGAGTCTCTTGAATTCACTTGGTTATTAGTGCACTTGTTTAGTAGTATCTTCTCTCTCGATTAAGTCTCAACCTCACGAGATAAACTAATTTTAAGCATGTATGCAAGAATTCGTAGTGGATTGGTCTTTAGGAGAACCTCTCTCAATTATTCTCCTAAATAGGTTAAAGACTGCAACCAACAAAATATAAAGCAACAATATCACAAGTTATGCCTCTCTCCCTTACATGAACTGGTGAATATAGAAGCAATGATTAAAACATCCAAAATGATTCAATACATAAAAACAAGAATTAATTATACACAAACAAGTATCAATACACCAAATCCATCAAACCCTAAAGAAGAATTACTCCATAGATATGGAGAAATTCATCACAATTAAGTTTAAGTGAAAGGAAAACATAAAACATCCAATCCATTGTCTTTAGTGAGGATGAATGGTGAAATTATTGTGCTCTTGCTTCTCACTCTTCTCCTTATCTTCCTTAGGTCTAAATTATGTCAAAAGTTCTTAAAGTACCATTTTTTCATGTATATTTACCAAGTAGAAATGGGCCCAAATAATTACACCTTCTCCTACGCAAACAAGGACACTTTTCTCGGACAACACATGCACGGCCGCGCACCAAGAAGTGTTCCCGCGCACTTTTCATGCTGTTCTGCCCCATATGCGAGGTCAGTGCGTGGCGGTGCACTAGCCTCGAAATTTCTACCCTTTACTATTGGGAATTTCGTATAATGTAAAACATGAACATTGTAGCCTTTTTAATTAGCTTTCCAACAAGATATTGGTTATCCCAAATGGAGTTTGGAACCAAAAGTTATGTGCATTTTACTGACACTGCGCAACATGACTTCTCGATTCTTCGTTCGTTCTTAACTATCATCCGTTGATCCCTGAGCACGATCCCAAATTAATTCCTTGGGATTTTACTCATACTTCAAAGCCCCAAATCACTTGAATTCATTCTATAACCTCAACATAGCTCGAAATCTCTCCTACAAGGTAAAAAAAACACACAGTTAGTGCAAAATACTAGCGATTAAAGCTTAAACTCAACTAAAATGCAGTAAATTGAAATGTAATAATCAATTAAAATATGATATTACAGCCTACCATTAACACACCGCACTTAAACCATTGCTCGTCCTCGAGCAATCAACCCACACTTTATATATACATAACCTTAATAAGCAACTCTCCTAACTCATTAACCAAGAATATTTAAAATAAACTAAGTACAATAGTTTAACATCTTCACCTCAAGATTTGACTCACAAGTTCCATGCATTATTCACATCCCTCTCACTTAATTTAACATAGAGGTTAACGACATCACCTTTCCTTCATGAATCAAGTGCCCTTATACAACACAAGAGTGTAGTTCCACACACAATAAAATTTAAAAACGATTAGGAACTTCAAATAGAAAGAATTCACTCACTCTTAGAAACAACATTCATATGCCACAAAAGATGAAGCATAGGCTTGCCCGTAGTATACTACTCTACTAGTTGAGCTCATTAAAGGATCAAATATGACTTTTAACCAGTTGTAATGTAGGTTGCGGGATGGATATGATATATTTAGATATAAGAGTGATTACACCTCCCTAAGAACTTTAATACATATACTTTAACATTCCAAACCCTACATTTGTGTCAAACCATAACTCCACATCCACATCAATATACAATTAACTCCCTTCTTTTTTAAGCACAAATACAACAAGAGTCACCACTATCAAAGAATATTTTTCACAATGATATAACTATTTTTTTTCTTTCTGTTTCAATTCAAGTGGCTCTTACTTTTTAAAAATAATGTACCTTTCTCCTTATTTTAATAGTTCCACTCAAATGCCAAACCAACCACCCCACACTTTAACTTTTACACAGTTCATAATAAATTCAAGTGCTGAAGAGAGGTACAAGGTTAAAATATATTGTCAATTCAAATAAATGAGTAACGATTATAATGTGGTTGCCAAAGAAATATGATTACAGGCTCAAAGGGGTTAACTAATATACATAAAAATTAGGTGGGTAATTACATATAACTGGCTCAACAAAGAAATACCTATATCACTTCCAAAACTAAATAAAACTACTATTTCGTTTTGCAAACACACATGGCAAGTTCTAGACATCAAATGCAATGCAGAGAATAACACAAAAATCTCACACACACATGGTATATGAATCACTCAGGATTGTCCTCATCAAGACACTCTAGTCAAAGCAACTAAGAAAAGTTAAGATCATACAAATTAAGGCACTTATCCAAGAGTCAAAACTTAGCCTAAGTATCAAAACTAAAGCACTACTATTCTCAAGGCATAAAAAAGTCAAGAGGCATTGCTTTCAATTCGAATCATAGCTCAAGATTTCCTACTCCTAAAAAAAACTAACTACACTCGGTTCAAACAAAAAACCTTAAAAAGAACCATGGCACAAATAAAAACTAATAGGGAATTAATATAATACCTAACAAAAGAAAATCTTTGTATTTTTGTTTCGACTTTAATCTCTCAAAAATCCTGTCGAATGATATCCATCCAAAAAATAAATTTTTAAAAACTTTTATGTTTTTTTTTTATTTTTTTCTATTGCTTAAGCTAATAAAAGAAAAAACAATCATGCTAATTAAAGCAAAAACTAAGACTAGTCTACATACATCATACAAATATCCCCCATCCCACACTTGAAGCTGTGGCATATCCCCATGACACACAATTAAAAAATATTAGGTAGAGGAAACTTCCCTGAATCTCTAGTAGGGGTCTGAATCAAAGTCGGGCTCCATTCTACGTGCCCGAACTAGTATACACATCCATGCAGACAACTTCTTCTCAGCCTTCTTGGGGTTCATCCCATACTTATCTTTTTCACTAACAACAGCCTTCACTTTCACTCAATGCTTTCAACTGGTTTCTTCTTTTTCACCCCTGTCTCTACATTCATCTCAAAAGTTACGGTCTTCTCACCCACTCTAAGCATGAGTTTCCTATCATGTATATCAAGTATATCTCTACCCGTTGCTAAAAATGGTTTTCCTAGGATGAGGGGGACCTCCTTATTTTCCTCCATGTTTACCACTATGAAATCTACAGGAAATACGAACTTATCCACCCACACCAAAACATCTTCTACTATCCCCTTAGGTATTATAGTGGTTTGGTCTGCTAGTTGCAAAGATATTGGTACCGACCTTATCTCTCCAATCTCCTTCTCCAGTTTTGTTTTAATGGACAATGGCATTAACTTAATTGAGGCCCCAGAATCACATAAAGATTTATAAAAATTAATAGATCATAAAGGGCAAGGTATAGTAAAACTCCCTGGATCTCAATACTTTTGTAGTAGTTTATTTTGCAATATTGCACTGTAATGCTCTGTGAGCTTCACTACGATGTCTCTTCTATCTTTCTCTTGTTTGTCAGGAGCTCCTTCAAGAACTTAGCATAAATTGGCATTTGTGAGAAAACTTCTGTGAATGGTAGATTTACATTAATCTATCTCAGCATATCTAGGAACCTCTCAAACTGCTTGTCCAACTTTTCTCTATATGGCTTTTGGGGAAAAGGTAGAGCAGGCATGTGCTTGCTCACATCTTTGGATTCCTCCGTTCTTGAAGTTTCCTCCTTCTTCTTTTTCTCACCTCCCTTCTTGGCTTTCTTCTTCTTAGTTTTTTTATTATTATCTTCAGTTTTCAGCTCCTTCCCACTTTCTTTTTTCAAGCACAACTTCTTTTTGAGTTGGAGTGGGATCCTTTAACACTTGTCCACTTCTCAAGGTCACAATATTTATCGTTTGTTTGGGATTACTTTCAGTATAAGCAGGCAGAGTACCTAGGGTTTTCTTAGATAATATAGTTGCAATTAGTCCCACTTGTCTCTCTAGGTTACGCAAACCTATCCCAAGTTCTTTGATAGTTGTCCCATGAGCATCTAATCTTTCATCAGCCTTGATAATTAAGGATTTCATTAGATCTTCTAACCCAGACTGAATTGGCTGTTGAGGCTAAAGCTGTGGCCTTTGCTGGTTCACAAAATCATGGGCTCCTTGAAATCTGGAGTTATTTTGTTACCATACATTTGTTGTATCCCTAGGTGAACTTCATAAAAAATGGGGTGCTTCTTACCCCTTGCATTGAAATTATAATTACCTATAACATTAACTTCTTACATTGAAGCTTGACACCTATGAGTACGGTGTCATCTTCAACATATGTTACAATGCTGCATGAGGCTCATTATGTATTTAAGCTAAGGTTAGCTTCCTTATTTCTTTTTCTATGGCATCAAGTTGTACCTGCACAGATGTGTTAGCATCAATCTATGAACACCAGTTGATCTTCTTCTTTCAGCAATCTCTGAGGGATACTAATTTGCATCTTTAGATAACTTATCTAGAATAGTGACTATCTCCTATGGAGTCTTCTTCATTAATGAACCTCCAGCTATATTGCTCAATGTTCTGCTTGAGGTAGGCGTCAAACCACCCCAAAAGTCCTAGAGTTGCATCCAGAGTTCAATTCCGTAGGGTTGACACTTTCACATATTTTCTTTAAACCTCTCCCACGCTTCAAACATAATCTCGGTCTCATTCAGTCAAAAGTTATGAATTTCTCTTCTAAACTTGCCCATTTTAGCTAAGGAGAAATATTTAGCATTAAACTTTGAGGTCATCTCCTCCCATGTTCTAATTGATCCCTGGGGCAAGCTTCGAAGCTAGTGATTTGCATAATCTTTCAAGGGAAACACCCTTAAGTACATTGCATCTTGTGACACACCATTATATTGAAAGGTGTTCATGATCTCTTCGAAGTTCATCAGATGATAGTTTGGATCTTCGTTCATCTTTCCTCTAAAGACACAATTGTTTTGGAGGGTTTGAAGCAACCCTTGCTTCATCTAAAAATTATTGCCTGCAACTGGAGGATAAACCTTGGTTGTAGACTGTCTAGCGTGATCACCAAATGGTCTTCCTTGGCCTGGAGCTATGTTTTCGAACTGGTCTGGAACCAACGGCTGATTTTGAGCTAGTCTTCGAGCTCTCTCCTCCTCAAAACCAATGTGTGCATCTCTGAGTGCTGCTTCTTCAGCATCTCTTGCTGCTTTCTCTCTGAGTTGGGCTGCCTCTTTCACAGCCAAATCAACATTATCATCATCTCCCACCATATTTTCTTTGGTTGAGGATTGCCCAACCATTTCTATATTCTCGGGAAGACTTTTTTTCTTCCTCTACTATCACAGATGTTTCTCGATTTCTGGTTTGTATGGTTGTAATTCCTTACTAGAAGATCGAGTCATGCACCAATCTAACCTGTAGATTATGCATAGTCAAAGAATATCAAATGTAAAAAGAGAAAATAAAATAAAAAGAAAAATTCCTGAATTACACTACAAACTATTTCAAAAACTGTTAGCCAATCCCTGGGAACGACACCAAAATTAGATGATCTTGAAACACACACTTAAATATACTTTCTAGTGGAATATAGTAAATTATAATATCATATCTACAGGGATTGATTGTAGTTTGTAGCTAGATTGCTATTCAAGATGATCAACAATTGAGAAATTATGTGATTTATAACTCAAATTAACAAAGAGTCTAAAATATTGACTAATGAAAGACAATGCAAGTAGTAGGTAAAGGAATATATCGATTGGGAGAAAATAGGGTTGATAAGATATGTGCAAGATAAATGTTTGGGATTTACTTCTAATGTTCGAGTGTGTCTCTCGAATTCACTTGATTATTAGTTCACTTGTTTAGTAGAAACTCCCCTCTTGATAAAGTCTTAACCTCACAAGATAAACCAATTTTAAGCATGTATGCAAGAATTCGTAGTGGTTTGGTCTTTAGGAGAAACTCTCTCGATTATTATCCTAACTAGTTTTAATAAACAATTCAACTAGCCTCTTTCGATTACCAAGAAGAACTAAAGACTTCAACAAACAAAATATAAAGTGACAATATCACAAGTTATTCCTCTCTCGTTTACATGAACTAGTGAATATAGAAGCAACGATTAAAACATCCAAAACGATTCAATACATAAAAACTAGAGTTAATTATCCACAAACAAGTATCAATACACCAAATCCATCAAACCCTAAAGAAGAATTACTCTATGGGCATGGAAAAATTCGTCACAATTAAGTTTAAGTCAAAGGAAAACATAAAACATCCAAACCCTTGTCTTGAGTGAGGACGAATGGTGAAATCCTTGTGCTCTTGCTTCTCCCTCTTTTCCTTAGCTTCCTTAGGTCTAAATTATGTCAAAAGTCATCATACCGTTTTCTATATTATAATGATTTGTTTGGGATCCAGATATCAATCGTACGTGGTTGTCAATTTTGAGTATAGCGACTTGAGGTGTCTCATGCGGAGCGGTGGTTGGGATAAGATCATGCACTGTAGCGAGGCTATGTGGTGATATGACCCTGCGGGTTAGATTTGTGTGATCTATTCTATGATGTGAGATGGATTCTCAGCCTCGTGTTGTGATAGTACTGAGGAGTTTGAGTTACAGCTCTTTTGTTTGAGTCATTTGTCATGATTTGAGTATATTCAGACCGCCCCTCATTGGTGCATATCACCAGAGTGGTGTGTTGGATTCAAGGTGATCGTTGGAGTCATTAATGAATATGAACAGATTTGATTTCAGCTTATTGGAAGGATAATATCGAGGTTCGATTCGGAAGTCTGCTGTGGTATTAGTCAAAAGGGAAGTGGCTTCATGAATGGTCGATATGAGAAATGGTTGCGGTTTATCGCGTATTTTATTTATCGTTGGTAGTATATCAAAGTGATGGAATAAGACTTTAGCTAATAAGAGGTTTATATCGGTATATGGTTGTTGTGGACAGCTGCTGTGAATAGAAGTTATCGTTTCAAGTGCTGGATTATGTGGTATATCGTATGATTTCATTGAGGTTGCAGGTATGGGATATTACAGCTGGTTCGGACTTATTCTGAGTATAGATGTGAGGTTCTGGTCTTGTTTATAATTTCAGAAAGTGCAATGTGGTTCCACGGTTTATGGTCTCGACGGATTGTGAGATTTTAGCTATGTTGTGTTATCGGACCTATATGAGATAGGGTGACGCGGGATCACCCCGGGTATATGCTTGGTAAGGTCATTTAGCTATTAGTTGGCTTCTAGTACAACTCTGGGTATGCTCGAGGACGAGCGATGGTTTAAGTTGGGGAGGATGTGACGACCCGACCCGTCGTCTTAGGTGTTATTGCTCAGTTTCCCCCATTTCATGCTTCTTCATGTTTCGTTATCGGTATGTGGTGTGTTAGAGTTGATTTGGATTGATTTTTGATAAGAAATGAGGTACTTAGTCTCTTTTAAGAAGGCTTAAGTTGGAAAAAGTCAACCGAATGTTGACTTATGAGTTAGAGGGCTCTGATGTGAATTCCGATAGTTCGGTTAGCTCTGGAATGTGATTTGTGACTTGGGAGTGCGATCGAAATCGAATTTGGAGGTCCGGTGTAGAATTAGGCTTGAATTGGCGAAGTTGGAATTTTGGCGAATTTTGGTTGATAGGTGAGATTTTGATCCGAGGGTCGGAATGTAATACCGAGAGTTGTTGTAGCTTCGTTAGGTGATTTTGGATATGTGTGCAAATTTTTAGGTCATTCGGACATCGTTTGGTCGGGTTTTTGATCGAATGCGAGTTTTGGAAGTTTTGGTTGAACTTAGTCTTTGATTTGAAGAAATTTAACGATTTTTGATGTTAATGATAGTGATTTGATGATTCGAGCAAGTTTGAATAAAGTAATAGATCATGTTTGTGCTTTTGGTTGAGGTCCCGGAGGCCTCTGGGTGAATCTGGGTGGTTAAACGGAGAATTCGGAGTTTGTTGCATGTTTGAAGTTTGCTGGTTCTGTCATTTTCGCATCTGTGGAAAAGGGACTGCATAGGCGGTTCCGCAGATGCGTCAGGGAGGTCGCAAATGCGGTTCCTGGAGGCTTGGCAATTTCCGCAGAAGCGGACAAAAATCCGCAAATGCAGCGACCGCAGAAGCGGTTCTAGACCGCATAAGCGGTCCCTGGGGATTTAAGTCAGCCGCATAAGCGGTCATTTGGACGCATATGCGATGACCGCAGGTGCGGTTATTTAGCCGCAAAAGCGAAAATCCATGTTGGCAGAAGGGTTTATATCATTATTTCATCCGCGAACTTATGTCATTTTTCCTCCATTGTGGAGCGATTTTGGGAGCTCTGGGCGAGAATTTTCGAGGGTTTTGACTGAGAATCGAATGGAGGTAAGTTCCTTGGCCTAATTATTCAAGTTTATGGTAGAATTAACATAGAAATTATTTGAAATTCATTAAAAAGGGGTAAAGCTAGGGCTTGAGTTTTTGATATTTTAAATTGCGATTTGATAAGTCATTTGAGTTCGGATTTGGGGAGTTCTTGGTATGTATGGACTCGTGGCGAGACGAGGAATCCGGTAATGTAAGTTTTATAATTTTTGAGAAGTGGGCCCGGGGCTCGGGTTTTGCTAGTTTCGAGATTTTTGCTATATTTTGATTGTTTTCGATTGGGTATTGTTCCCTTGGCATAGTGTGATGTATTCGCTCTGATTTTGGATATATTCGACGCGCGTGGAGGCCGAATTGAGAGGAAAAGGCATCGAGAGCTTGAGTTTTCGCCGGTTCGAGGTGAGTAATACTTGTAAATGATATCCTGAGGGTTTGAAACCCCGGATTTGCACATCCTAGTATTGTATTGAGGTGACTTGCACGCCGTATATGAGCGTGGGGTGGAGCACCATTAGGGATTGTAACTTGGTCCATCCTAGTTATTGATTTTACTGCGTTATTGACTGAAACCTACTTGATGTTATTATGATTTGGGCTGATTGCCATGTTTTGGGCTTCGTGCCGAATATTTGAATCCTTCGGGGATTAAAAATCACTATTTTTGTATTATTGTGCATATTTTTATCTCGGTCCAAGGTTTAAAATATTATTTTGCAAACTCAGCCATCTTTCTAAGATTTGGAAAACTTAATGGATATTTCACTGACATATTTAGCTGAGAACTGCTATGTGACTATTGCCCAAGAGGCTTATGTGCATTCATGACTATGCATGGATCGGGTTGCACGCCGCAGCGAGAGTGATATTGATATTGCGCTTGGGTTGTAGGAGCCCCTCCGGAGTCTGAACCCCCTACAGTGAGCGCCGGGCGCCCAAATGGATCGGACTGTACTCCGTAGTGGTCATGTGCATTGCATTGCATTCATGCATTGGTTTCTGTTTGTACTACGTGGCATGACATTTAGCACTCATATATCATTGGCATACATGTATTATTTGCCTTGTTGACCAGATACCCTGGTGTTAATTGCTAAATGAGTGTTGTGCCCGAGTGGCTGATTTGTGTGCAAACTTGCACTGCTTGATGACACATTCAATTGCTTAACTGATAATAATGAAAGAAAGAGATGTTTTCAAAAGAGATTTTAAACTGAGTCAGATGTTTTATAAAGGATTTTCATGGAACTACTGCTGTCTAAAAAGTGTTGTACTGTATTTATACCAAGTAGAGTTGAGCTCAAACAAGTACATCTTCTCCTATGCAAAAAAGGACACTTTTTCCAGACAAGAGGTGCATGAACGCGCACTTGGAAGTGTGCACGCGCACTTGGAAGTGCACGTTTCACAATGTTCTGCCCATATGTGCAATCAATACGCGGCAGCGCACTTGCGGCACACTTTTTATCCTTTTCTATTGGGTATTTGATATAACATAAAACATGCACGTTGTATCCCTTTGAATTAGATTTCCAACAATATATTGTGGATCTCAAACAGAGTTCACAGTGAAAAGTTATTTACATTTTACTAACACTATGCAGTATGCCTGCTCGATTCTTTATTCATTGATAACTATCATCAGCTGATCCCTGAATACGATCCCAGCTTAAATACTTGGGCTTTTACTCCGACTTCAAAGCTCTAGATTACTTGAATTCATTCTATAACATCAATATAGATCAAAATCACTTCTACAGGGCATAAAACACATAATTAGTGCAAAATACTAGAGATTAAAGTTCAAACCCAACTAAAGTTCAGTAAATTGGAATGTAATAATTGACTAAAGCATGAGATTATATCCTACCATCATTTCCTAAAAACTCAAAGTGCTCCGGTTGATGGAAAACCAAGCAGTAATCCATGGTGGCAGCGGCGACTCCGGTGGTGCTAATATCACAGACATCCAAGGTGGGACCTCCTTCTTCATTGAACACTTCTCTAGATACTCATTTGGATCAACATCCTCGAGTATGAAGTACACATTTAGCATATGCTAATCAAACGTTACCTTGAGGTTGTGAACTTTGGTCACCTTCGTCCCTTTCTTTATGTGAGCAACATTGGCATAGAATTCTCGGACGAGGTATTCCTTAGCATCCTCAACTCTCTCAGTATTCCACATACAAAACCTTTCGTTCTTTAAATTGCCTCAATATCTTCATGTTCTATGTCTCCAAATCTTTCAATAAGAACTGTCATTTAAGATTCAGTGATCTCACTAGCCACCATGTATGAAAACTAGTAAAAGCGGCCATACTGACAAACCTATTCTCCTAGACTTCCTTCTTCTTAGATATCTCCATACCTATGGCTGTACTATCTTTCCCTCTAATATTATCAGGGATCTCATGTATAATATGTGCCTATGGGACTAGTATAGATGATGGCTCAGATGCTTTGATGGCACTCTCCGACCCCTTAGAGGTGCTGTGAGATGACGAGGGCTTATCCCTGAGCTGGTATCTCCCATATGGCCTTGACTGTGTGGCTGTCTTCTCCTCTTAAACAGACCTGATTTTCCCTCTAACACTTTCCTAGATGGGACATAGGAGCTAGACTCGGAGAGGTCTACACCTCTCCTGCTGCCGTCTGTCGTGTTCTTATTGATGGTCTTAGGCTGGCCAAGGGGAAGGGTACCTCTACCTCGACCTTGTGAAGATTCACCCTTTCCCTTTGCAGTGTCGCCTCGGTCTCTCAATTGTACTGTTGTCTGTATCAAAGCAAAGAATATTGTTAGTTTTAATTCAGGACTTATGTACGCAAGAGAGAAACAATTGGACACAGTGGGGTAATGAATATAACACATGTCTGCAGGTAAAGGGATCTGCGGTCCACACATTTTTTATGTGCGGCCGTAGAAGGCCATTACACTCTGCAGATATTTTTTGTGTGGCCACAGAAAGGAAATGCAATCCGCATATTTTAAATTGCGTCCACACTTTTAATTCTAAAAAATATTAACTCTCTGATGACTGACGGGTGCAAAACACAACACGAAATTGATGCTCGCTTATTAAAGATAATGTAGTATAATAACGTCTTCACATGGATTGGATTTAAATAATGCTCGAGTAATTCCTGGTTTAATTGCTATTCGGGATGATTAAAACTTGATAGGAATGATTACAAACTATAATTATCTAAAAACGTAAGGCAATTGACAATTGACTGCAAGGAACTTGAGATTATCAAAGTCGGTTTCTTATCAAAGTGAGGAATAAGGGTTTTACATGATAGGTGCAAGATAGCTATTTGAGATTTAACTCTAGTTTAAAAAAAACAGAGATTTAACTCTAGTTTAATTCACTCTAATTTCTAATAATTCTCACTATTCACTCGATGATTAGTTCAAACGTGTAGTCCATACTCCTCTCTCTATTAAATCTTAACTCTGCAAGGTGAACTAGTATAAGCATTATGAAGTATGCAAGCCAACATTAATATATTAGTCCTTAGGAAAAAGTCTCTCGAATATTGTCACGACCTAAATCCCGATCTTGTCGTGATGGCACCTCTCGTGAAGACAAAGCCAGGAAACCAACCCAATTCGCCTTTTTAGAAATAGTTAACATCAATAAGTAGTTTTAGCATAATTAAATAACCACAGTCTAACAAAGGATTTCTTTATTAAGTGCGGAATAAAATCCAAACACAGCACAAATCGGGGTGTCACAAGTCACGAGCATCTATAGAGTATAAATACAACCACAAGGTCTGAATGTACAAAACAAGACTGATGAAGGAAAAGGGAGACGAGTGGTGTTGCGAACACTGACAGCCACCTTGCTAAACTCCGATGACTCAGCCTCCAATCAGCTCAAAACTCGCTACCGGGGAATAAATACCTACATCTGCACACGAGGTGCTGGGAGTAATGTGAGTACTCCAACCCAATAAGTAATAAGAGTAAATAAAGACTGAGCAGTAGGAAACAATGAATCCACATTTTTACATTAGGCTTAATAAGCACAACAGGCTTTCAAATCATAATACGAGTCAGTCTCATTTCAAATTCAGCTTTTTGGTAAAAAATAATAATTTATAATACCTTCCAGCAATTTCATTAGAGGTTCAATATCATCGGGCAAAACATAGTTTGTAAAGTAGCCCCTCGGGCAAAACCGCAATCATAAACACCTCATAACTTGAAAATCTCAGTGGAAGTAACCAATGCCAAATCGGTGATTAAATTCTAAGCGTCTCATAACCCTAGTTTAAATAAAATTTGTTTTAAAACATTTGTTCAATATTTCGACAAAGGCTCAATATAAAAATGAGTGAAAACAGTCACTAAATCAATATATTCGATAGAAATTCACTTTAAAGAGGAGTGAAATCAATAAGTTCATAAACTAGCCTCTCAGGCAAAGCATCACTCATGTGCATGTATATATCTATCGCCCCTTGGGCTAGCCTCTCTGTCACTCTGACTCATCTCTTACCAATCAATACTCGCACTCAGCATTCACGCTCAATAGATACCATATAGTAACCGCTGCGGTGTGCAGCCCGATCCATATATCGCTGCGGCATGAAGCCCGATCCTTATATATAGTCGACTGTGCTCACTGGGGGTGTGCAGACTCCGTAGGGGCTCTTACAGACCAAGCGCTATATCGCTGCGGCATGCATCCCGATCTATATAAGTATCGCTGCGGCGTGCAGCCCGATTCGTATACATAAATATATATATTGCTACGGCGTGCAACCCGATCCATAGATATATAATCCTCACAACTAGGCCCTCAGCCTCTCTCAGTCATTAACCTCACCAGCAGACTCTCAGTCATCAATCTCACAATCAGACCCTCGGTTTATCTCAGTAAAACAGGGAACTCAGCACATAACAGTTTCCACATTTTTAAGAATATAGTGATAAAGCGAGATTTGAGTAATAACAGGTAAAACATGACTGAGGATATGCTTTCAAACAAGTATAGTGAGGAAAGATAGTAAAAATGCCCCTAAGGGTCTCAACAAGTCAGCACAAGGCCCCAAACATGGCATACAACCCAAAATATAATAACATCAAATAATTAACTATCAAATATGCCTTAAAATAATCGTTCGAGATGGACTAGGTCACAATACCCAGTGATGCTCTACCCCACGCTCGTCATCTAGCATGTAAGTCACCTCAAAGTAACACAATGATGTGTAATTCAGGGTTTCAAACCCTCAGGACAGTATTTACAATCATTACTTACCTCGAACCAGTGAAATCTCTAGCTCGCGATGTCTTTGCCCCTCAATTTGGCCTCCACGCGCGTTGAATCTATCCAAGATCAGAATGAATACATCATAAAAATGCTAAGGGACCAATGCCCAAGCAAAAATAATCAATATCGAGCACAAATCCCGAAATTACCCAAAACCCGAGCCCCGGTTCCACTTCTCAAAACTCAAAAATTTTTACATCATTAGATTCCTTATCTCCCCACGAGTTCATACGTATCAAAAGTTCTCAAATGCGACTTCAAATGGTCCTTCAAATCCCAAATAAAAAGTCCAATTTCTCAAGCCCTAGTTCTTCAATTTAGGCTTAGTTTTCATGAATTTCTAGGTGGATTTCACAATAAAAACGAGTATTGAGTTCAAAATACTTACCTCCAGGTGTTCTCGCTTGAATTCCTCTTCAAATCCCCTCAAGAATCTCCAAAATTGGCCAAGAATGGTGAAAGTTAGCTCTAAAATGGCGGACAAGAGCTATTAAAACATTCTGTCCAGGCTTTAAAAGCCTTCTTCGCGAACGGGGGATGACCATCGCGTTCGCGATGAACCAAAACCAGCCATCCAAAAATTGCTCTATGCATTCGCGGCACCAGCCTCACGAATGCGATACACACTTGATACAGAACTACGCGAACGTGGCCCAATACTCGTGAACGTGATGAATAACTTGACTCAAACCCAGCTGACCATTTTCCTTCTATGCGAACGTGGCATGGACCTCGCGAACGCGGTGCTCGATACTCCACCCCTTCGCGAACGCGATGCTCGATACTCCACCCCTTTGCGAACACATAACTCTCATCGCGATCGCGAAGGCCAATTACTCAACCTCACCAGCTAACCCTTCGTGAACGCGAGGACCTGCTCGCGAACGCGAAAGCCAAATTTTCCTGAAATCCTTCAGCAGTTTTCTGCAACTTTTCAAAATAAGAAATGGTCTGATTGACCACTCGAGACTCACCCGATGCCTTCGAGACCTCAACCAAACATGCCAACATATCCCATAACACAATTCAAACTTTTTCCAACCTTCAGAATGCTCAAAACAACATTAAAACATCAAATTTGCATCAGATTCAAGCCTAAGAATCCCAAAATCTTCTAGATTACGCTTTTGATAAAAAACCCAACCAAACCACGTCTGAATGACCTGAAATTTTGCACACACATCCCAAATGACATGAAGGAACTACTGCAACTATCGGAATTTCATCCCCACCTCTTATCAAAATCTCACCTATCGACCAGAAAATGTCGAAATCTCAATTTCGCCAATTCAAGCCTAAACCTTCCACGGACTACCAAAATGCCTTTCGATCACGCTCCTAAGTCCCAAATAACCTGACGGAGCTAACCAAATCATAAAAATTCCGATTCGAGATCATATACAAACAAGTCAAATCTTGGTCAAACCTTTCAAATTTTAAGTTCAACTGAGAATTGTTTTCTTCCAAATTCATTCTGATTACCCTGATATCCAAACCAACAATTTATATGAGTCATAATACATCATACGGGGAATGTCATGCCCGAGAATTGGCGATCAAAGTACAAAAGCTCAAAATGACAGGTTAGGTCGTTACAAATATTCTCCTAACTTGATTCAATCAACAATTCAACAAGCTCTTTCGATTAATTAAGGGAATCAATAAATTAAATCAAAAAAGATAATGCACATATAATTACCAAGATATTCCTCTTTCGATCAAATAAACTGATGAATTGAAATAATTCAAAACTCCATAAATAAATTCAAGCACGAACTAGAGTATAATTCACAAAATTTTTATCAAAATGCCATATCTTTCAAAACCTAAGGTAAACTACTCTATAATTATAGAGGAAGTCATCATAAATATAATTAAAGAATAAGAAAACATCAATCTAACATTACAATCCAAACTCTCGTATTGAATCGATAGAAAAATAATGAAATCATGTGTCTTGTAGCCTCCAAGGTCAAAAGTCCCTTCCAAAATGTCTTTTTGGTTTATTTATACCATATGGGAGTGGGCCAATGCAAAATTACCTTTTCCAAGCCAAAACAGGAAAATACTTTGAGAAAATTATACAGGCGCGCCATGCCTTGCACCGCCCTATGCGGGGAATTTGTGGGGAAGTCCAGAGAGCAGGTTCTAATAGGACATAATAGAAATACTCTTTCATGCCGCTCCATGGGCTGCCCCATGGGGTGCGACAATGGCGTTTTTATAGGGTGATTTGTTTTCTTCACGCTTCACATCCAGACTTTGCTCCCGACCCCCCAAACGCAATCTCGATTTAATCCCTTGGGCTTTTACTTAGACTTCTAAGCTCTGACTTGTTCAATTTAGCTCCCCAATATCGTTTTAACTTGAAATAACCTTTTACAAGGCATAAAATAGATAATAAGTGCAATACACTAATATTTAAGCTCAAACACAAGTAAAATGCAGTAATTGGAGTGCAAACTATGACTAAAATATGTGATTCTAGCCTACCATCAACACCCCACACTTACACTATTGCTCGTCCTTGAACAATCAAACTGCAATTAACATAGAGACAACCTTCTTATCAGACAACTTCCCTAACACATCATGCCAAGAATATTTAAATCATACTAAGCACCATATCATAGCATTCTCGCCTCAAGACTTGACTCACGAGCACCATACTTTTTCATAACATGATCACTTACTCTAATACAGAGATCAAAGAATTCACATTACCTTCGCAAATCATGTGCCCTCATACAAACATTAGAGAGTAGTTCCACACATGATGACATCAAGAACAGGTAGGAACTCAAGATAGAATAATTAACTCACTCTCAGAAATAGAATTCATGTGCCACAGAAGACATACCATAAGCTTTCCCATAGTGAAATACTCTACTAATTCGAGCTCATTCAGTCAAGGATCAAGTATGACTTAATTTAGTTGTAATGTAGGTTACTGGACGAGTAAGATAGATTTGGATATAGTGACTATACTTCCCTAAGAACTTTAATACATATACATTAGCAATTCAAACCCTACACTTATGTTGAATCAAGCCCCAACCTTCATTCATAATAGCATCGAGCTCCCAATATCTTTAAGTACAAACAATATGAGAATTACTTGCATGGAATAAATGTTTCTTTGCTAAGTTTTGATTTTTTTTATCATTTCTTTTTAATCAAACTCTTTTTTTCTTTTTCAATTCTCTACAAGTGGATCTCATAATTTTTCAAACAGTGCACTTCTCTCCTTTTTCTATAGTTCCACTAAAAAAACTACCATACGTCACTTAGATTTTACAAATTCATAACAAAATTAAGTACTCACGAGAGGTAAAAGGTTCAAACAGATAATCAATTCGAACAAAAGGGTCAGGCTTGTAGTGTGGTTGCCAAAGAAATAAAATGACATGCTCAAATGGGCTAACTAAGATACACATTCATTGGGTGGGTAAAAGCATATATGTGTCTCAACAAAAAAATGCCTAAATCATTTCCTAGACTGAACAAGACTACTATTTCGCTTTGGAAACACACGGGGCAAGTTCTAGTCATCTACCGTCATGCATAAAATATCACAAAACCTCTCAAACACATTGTAACATAACTCATTTAGGATCGGATCCATCCCGACTCTCTAGTCAAAGCAGTTAAGCAACATTACAGTCAACAATTTAAGGTACTTATTTAAGAGTCAAGAACAGAGCCTAGATGTGAGCACGTGATTTTTACCCTAAGTAAAAGAATTCTAAAATCANAAAAAGGGAATTAATTAGGAAAATGTCATTAAAAATTGTAGAACAAATGCTAGGAAATTTGGAAAATAAATCAAAAATAATAATAATAAAATAAAATATAAATAATAAATACATCAGAAAATAATAAAATAAATACAAATTGAAAATACCAAAATACAAATACAATAAAAAACTTGGGCCAAACGCAAGCAATACAGATCAGGCCCAATACAGACCAGGCCCAGTCATTTTGGCCCGGTCTGCCCGACCAGTCTCCCAACAAAACGACGCTATTTAAGATTAAATAATCTGGGCCGTTGATACAATTAATCAACGGATCAGATGAAGCAGTGCCTATATATATAAAACGACGACGTTTAAGTTAAGTGATCACAGTCGTCCATCTCGCTTGATCAAACGGACGAGACTAAAGCATGACTTAACCAAAACGACGTCGTTGGAATAATTAAAT